>JAMFTG010000564.1:0-127500 GCA_023974075.1 Chaenocephalus aceratus
AGAGAGAGAGAGAGAGAGAGAGAGAGAGAGAGAGAGAGAGAGAGAGAGAGAGAGAGAGAGAGAGATGAGTTATTGTTATTACAACGTGACTTCACTATTATTTAACAACTCTTTGTATAGGGTTCTTTTATGTGGGGTTAAGTACATTGTCAGAATAAGTGAGAAATGGATTTAACTTTTGTTAGACAGCTTTCTCACTTATTCTGACAAAGTACTTAACCCCAAATTAAAGAACCCAATAAAAAGAGTTGTTAAATAATAGTGAAGTCACGTTGTAATAAAAATAACTCATCCCTCTCGAGTTTTCCTTTTGAGCTTTGCTAAAAGCCACTGTGTCAAGTGTCCATCTTGGGTTGCCGTCCGGAGTTGTCCAATATGGCGGACCATCTCGCATATGCGCAGAAACCGATCGGGCAGGGGGACGGATCGGGTAGTGGCTGTGACAACCGACACCGACAGCGGCTTCACAAAACGTGTTGGGAGTTTTACGGGGCGTGGTTTGCAATCCGCCCAGCCAATCAGACACAGGAACCTTTTTCTCCCACGAAAGTGAGGGGTGAAAAGGTGTGTTCTGTTGTTATCCTGACTGCTAAAGTTGTTGTTTAGTTTTCTGAGGGATAAAACCAGAAGACGTAGAGGGGACTGAACATATCATTCTTAATGGATGGAAATATATTTTTATCATCGTGCAGTTACATTATAGAACATTTATATACAGTATATGCTTTAGCCCCACCATTGCACAACACAAATAGGTTCAAGGCTTGTATTGGTCATGCGAACATACAGTAGCTGCAGTGTCGTTATGGCAATGAACATCTTAGGTCACAGGCTCCTCCAACAGTGCAACACAATAAAACAGATAAACAGACACATATAGTGCAAGTAGATATTAAATAGTAAATACAATTAGACAAAAAGTGAAATATTTAAATAGTGCATTAAGAGTCTGTATACACGTTGTTGGAAATAGGGGACGTTTTATTGTAAAAATCAGCGTATTTATTGAAGTAAGTGCATTTCTTTTTAACCATAACACCCAGAGTTTTCTATTCTTTCATCGACAGCCTTCCTCCATAACCTCGCCATGTCATGTTACGCTGCTGCAACGCAAACATTTCCCTATCTTATCTGAACAGAAAACAGGAAGTGCTTTTCAGTTCGACTTCACACTTTTTGGGGTGTTTTGAGGAGCAGTTCTTGAGAAAATGTGAAAGCTGCAAGTGTTTTTGTGTACTCAAATTAGAGAATATAATGTCTGGTAACATTATGCTGTCTTGGTTGTTTGGAAAGTAAACATTGAAGCACTGCCAAGTAGCTTTTACCGACATCCAGTGAATAATTGAGGTGGTCTGAAATGGTTCCTTGATTAGCACTTCAAAAGAGTCCACTTTACTTTTGCTGAATGGAAGGTAATTAATAATAATAATAATAATAATCCTTATATTTATTATAGCGCTTTATCAAAGACTCTCAAAGCGCTTTACAAATACACATCACACATACAGATCATACATGTAATGGTCATCTGCTGTGGACAATACCCACAGGAGTTGCATATGCGTTTCTTTCCCCATTATTTGTGTTCTTTTTAACGCATAGTTTTTCAGAGGACAACAAATGACTGCCTTGCTTTGTGTCATTTTCAGTCCGGCAACTTGACAGTGAACATAAAGCAGCTTTCTTTCTGGCGCAGCTAAGCAGCACTGTTACGATGTGAGGTGCAGGTGAAAGAACGATACGTGGAGAGAGGGTTTTCTTGCAAAAATAAACAGGCGTTTTCTTCTTAGCCTTCCACAGAAACACAAACTGCATGCCTGGTGCTGCATTCACCAGCAAGGAACAACAACGAATTCCCCTCCCCCTCTCTTCCCAACCACATTTATAGGAGACGGCCCGCCTTCCCACTCCAACCTGGCCAATCAGGTCATGGTTCTAAAAGCGGAGTGAAGGCTTAAATACAAAATTAAACACTGTTGTCTACCTTTAATAAAACCCTAAAGGCTTAAGTAAATTCATTATTGCATCGCCATAAATATGATATCTTCAAGAACAACAACTGCTTAAAACGGATAGTTTTTAACCTAATTGACACTCATAAAATCACACATTTCCTGACCAACCGCGTCCAAGACTCCGCCTACTCATACGGCACATATAAGGAGTACTTTGGAGGCGTGCTCCCCCTTTGAGCACTGGGACAAGATGGCCTCCAGGTCTGAACAAAGGAAATGGTGATTACTTGGTGCTTGTGTGTAGTGATGGCGAGATGAAGCCTTATGAAGCTTTGAAGCTTTCCAGCCAATTGGTTCGCTAAAGGGTTCATCTCCTGAGGCTTCATCATGGGCTTCATTTGAACACAAACCCCCCTGCTGGTCAAAGTGTGTAAAACAGGCAGATGGACATCTCAACAGTGTGCTCGATCTCATACCGAGTTCCCAATGAGTAAAGCCTTAGAATAACTCTAAACAACGAACATTAAATCATATTTTCATGTCAACAATATTGTTTTTATTCCAGTTGAATGATTGTGATTGAAAAGCCTAAGGAGGCTGGTACACATTGCAAAGAGGGATTTGTATTCCTTAATAATATTCGTAAACGTAACCATGTTGTAGCCGGAGAAAGGCTAAACCATATCAAAGAATACATTTATTAAGTACATTATCTCATTTAGCTGTAGCTTTTATAAACAACAAAAAAGACGTATTGTTCAGTCGTTGAACCAGGGACCCTGCTGTCGTGAGTCAACTGCTTTCCAGCTGAGCTACAGCGCACACAGCTCCCTGAAAACACTGCAACATATGTATTCCTGTATTTATTCATGTTTTTATTCCTACATGTATTTATGCTTGTATCTATTTATAGCCTACTTATGACATGTTCCGACCTCTATATGAGTGAGGGTCTGAGCTCTCTTGATTCCATCGTGTCACCGGGCCCGGGTACAGGAGGGGTAATATGGTTCTTGTTATACATCCATGGGTATGAGCGTTGTGGTTCAACGGTTCAACCGATCTGAATGGCTGAAGCAGTCACGTGGTATCGACAGGCAGCGAGGCTTCGTTTGTCATCGGTGACGTCACTGGCCCAAAACGATACAAGCCTCGGTACATGCTCCACAAAAAGCTTCGGGGATTACTCGACACACGCTCCGAAGCCTCGGCGCAATACGTAACATCACTAGTTTTACAGACTGACAAACGAATTTGGACGCATATTATTAGTTTGTCTATGTAAACTGTTTTTATAACTTTAACTGAAATAAAGGCAACTCAGAAAAAACATGTACTACCTTTCTTAACAAACAAATAGTTAAGACCAACATGTTGGTGAGGGAGTGTGTGCGCTTCCTCACAAGCACTAAGAAGTACTTTTTTTTTTTAAATAGTTATTCCAAGTATTTTAATTTATTTTTTCACTTCGTCGCTGCCGATCCAAACGCCTTCAGTTTTTGCTGTGGTTTAATTTAGCTGCTGATGCCAATTCATATAGGTTTAGGTGGTTTGTTAGAACATCCATTTCCTGTTGGTTATTTTATTATTTATTATACTTCAGGGTTCCAGTTGTTCTCCTTGTTGTTCTTTTTAGGATGGTAAACAAATAGCAAGTGGGTCGGCACGGTGCCGCGTACAGCCCAGGGAGCCGTTACTCAATTATGGTCCTTAATCAGGCCCCTCAGTTGGTGAACTTTGTTTTGACTTGGCCCTGGATTCTGTTTCCTGCTGGCAGCTCAGTGGCGGCCATTGATCGAGCATGGCCCCGAGCTAGCAGGGAATGTTTGGAGGAAGAAAAAGGAACAATAGGGAGAGAAGAAGAAGTTGTTTGGGGGGATTAGCTAATGAGAATGTGTCGCAGGAACCGATGCTACCGGAGGCGTTATGACAAGTTCAAGTCTTTTACCCGGTTAAATAAAGGATATATTTACAAGGGCATGTTTGTTTCTGCTGTGTATTTGGATGTGTATGTCAAACTTAAATATCAATCTTTGGATAGTTTCTCAGGTGAAATTAGATTAGATTATATGTGTACTTGATTGTTTTATTAACGTGTGGTAATTGTTGCCTGTGTGACTGTCCCTTTGCTGTAGCATTGTACATTTCCCCATTGTGGGACGAATAAAGCACTTCTACTATTACCTGGTTAAATAAAGGATATATTTGACTTCTGATTAGATTAGATTTAGTTGAATGATCCCAAATCGGGAAATGGTGTTGTCATAGCAGCATGTTAGAAAGGCATTGTACAAATGGAATAATAGAATACAAAATAAATCCAATAAATAGTGAATTTACAGTATAAACCTTTATATAAATAATCCACAATACAAAACACAAGTTATCCCAATCAAGTACTTAATATAAATAACATATAAACATGGGTGACTAAATACATTATACAGAAGTAAACAAAGTGTGTGTGGGAGAGAAACTTCCTCTGGAGGGAACACAGGGATGTGTGCCTTAGCAGACCATGTCCATGCACACAAACCTTAACACACTACAGGACCGGGGAAACCCCCAACACTCACAATCCCATTGCGTATTGCCCTGACTTCTCACCCTGCCCTTTCTGTCTCCACAGTGAACAAACACAAGCCGTGGATTGAGACATCGTACCACGGGGTGATCACTGAGAACACCGCCGTGGTTCTGCTGGATCCTCCGCTGGTCGCCTTGGACAAAGACGCTCCCGTCCCCTACGCAGGTACGGTACATTTCAAATGACTGTCAACTGGAGAATGATCATAGCTCAGGGGAGGAGGCGGGCGAACTCCGACCGAATAGAGGCGGTGAACGATGACGCAGGTGCTAATCCGCACAATAGCTGCAGGGTGCGCTTCCACTAAGGATATACGGCTGTCATGTGCGATCACTGTGAAGGGGTTTCAACTGGCTTCATGTACTGTAACTGCTGCATCACAGCTTCTTTCTCTCATAGCCTTAACCCTGCGCTTTGCTGCAACCATTTAATCCAATCAATCCCAGTGAGCGCGCATCACCTACAGGACTCGTATTTATTTAAAGTGGCCTAAATAAGCCCCTCGGTGGATGAGGATGCTGCGAGTCAAACGGGATTAGATTCTTCCCACTTTGTGACCACTCCAGCTCTTGTAAAGGGTGCCAGCTCTGGTGGGAGGACGTTAGCTGCAGGCTGTTGGCGGGGACACTCGAAATGTCTCCCGCCAGGATGCTAATGTGGCCAAGGCCTTAGCATGGGGCTGCTGCGCCGTGGCCCACTCACCAAGGCCCTCGAGCTGGATGGATGGAGTGTTTGTGTGCAAGCGTGCACGTGTGAATGCTTACCCCGTCAATTTCCCATTGTTTGCTACCGTGTGTGCGTGTGTGGCACGGCCTGAGGGCACTCGCTGTAATGGCCGCCCTACAGGGAGAAAGAGAGAAAATGATGAGACGGTAGGGAGGGTAACTGGCTGACCAGCATACAGTATGTCCTCTGGCTCTGCGTAGACTGACACACACACACACACACACACACACACACACACACACACACACACACACACACACACACACACACACACACACGCACACATCGGGTATTCCTGGATCTTCTTAAGTGAGGGTACTGAGAGAGATTTCTCACTAAATGATTAATGAACCACTCTGTCTCGCTGTCTTGCGGGCATTTCTGTCAGTTGTCATTTCTCTCTGGTTTCCTCTCAACATCACTTCTTCATATTTTTGTATTTGTGTCTCACCTCCCTCCCTGTGCAACCTTTTTAAGCTACCCGAACAAACCCACTGGCACACCCACACACACTGCTTCTCTTCACCTCTTAAAGCCGCGTGTCGTCCAGCCAGGCAGACACAGTTCACAGACAGTTATCCTCTAACTGAACCTCTCCCAACAAATTGCCACGGCGGAGTGACAAGGCAGTGCACGGGTCGCGGGCAAGCCTCATTAGTTTGCCCAGCCAGGTTTTAATTACAGTACTTTTAACACAGAAAGTCAGTGTTTGGCATTTATCATGTATTGCTACTTGATGCTTTTACTTCACTACATTTTGGAAGCCTGTCATATTTTAGTCCACTAAATGAATCTGACAGCTTACGTTAACTTACACATTCAGATTACTAGCTACAACAAAATATATATCATAGGTTAAAATATCCAGAAGCGGTATATAAAGTAATTATATGTATTACTTTTCCAGCTCAAAAATGCATCAATAATCATAATCTAATAATTTATACGCATAGGATTCTAACATTACATTTAACGAGTACTTGAGTCAGTTTAAGTATATTTCGATGCTGATACTTTTGTACTTTTACTTAAGAAAGATTGGAAATGCGGGACTTTAACTTGAAACAAAGTACTTTCACTATTTTGGTATTGCTACTTGTACTTAAGTATGTATCTTTCTCCACTTGAATTACATTTTGGTAGCACATATATAAAAACCGAACATGTTCAATTTAGAAATTGAACATGTTCGTTATTCAAAAACATGAATATTCAATCGGTGCCTGCCCAAAGCATGTCAACATGTTGTTTAAAGGGGCACTATTATGATAATTTTAAGTTTCATATTTGTACCTTTTGCCTCTACCTGGACATGCTTGATGTTCAAAAGGTGCTTACGTAGTGATCATGGCCGTATCTACCATTGAGGTCACCGAGGTCCGGACCTCGGTAATATTTTCCAAGCTGTGTGTATAACAAAACTTGTGAAATAATTGCACTAAACGGGGTTCTTTGTAGTACTTCCATTTACTGACGATGGGGGCGCTGCATAACTACGTAGCCTCGATTAAAGCAAACAGAAGAAGACGACATGTATCAACAAACCACCGCAGCCCGGGCTGAAGTCGAATAGTCCATTTAGCTTAGGAACCTTCCTAAAGGAGTGAAATGACCCGGAAGTCCCTCAGTGGCAGCCATGATAAGTGCCGTTCGAATTCTCTAGAATGATGAGAATGAAAGGAAAGGAGGTTTCAAACTTCCTTTATCACCTCCTTTAGCTTAGGAACCACTGGACCTCCCTAACCGACAGGAGAAGCGAAAATGCTGCCCCACAATGCATTGCAGCCGCAGCATTTGCCGTCACCCAACAGTCGGCCGTTCACGGAAACAACCGATTATGACCGAGAAATGATATCATGAAAGTTACGGTGCTTATTAAGCATTTTAAAACATAGGTGGTAAGTTGCCAAAGTGCTTTGTTTTGAACGTTCATCAGTATTATAATAAAGAGAGAAATATGAACGTTAGTTTTCACTGAAATGATCAAATAAAGTCAACATTTCACAGTAGGCCTATTTACTGAGCTGTGTGGGGTTTGTTCAACTTTTAAAAGATGTTTGAATGGTGATGTACACAGTGATAGATGTTAAGGACTAACGTTTATAATAAATAGGCTACATCTGTATTGATTTTAAGATCTTTAGTTCATACAATCATACGTATTGGGATCATTTGTATTAATGTGGACCGGAGGGAGAGGGGGACGAGCATAAGTTTCACTTTCCTTTTTTATTTCAATTCCAACTTTGGTCCTGAAGAATATGTTTCTCTGTTGTCCACGTTCATAAAGCAAAGCAGCAGCATCAGAGCACGGTGCAGAGTCTCTAGATGAGTTTACGGTAGTCCCTCGTTCTTATTGAACATCCATGTTGTAGTCCGCTGTATAGAAAACTGTGGTTTCCATAGTTTCCCCACCGCAGCAGACGCATACAATGACGTCCGCTGGCGCATCATAAATACGTCGGAGAGTGAAAGTGCATTCGGATTCTCTAAAGTACCGCAGTCTCTTCTCCTAAGTCCTTTTTAATTCTCCTATCCACTATCCCTTAACCCCGTGACGTTTCACTCAGAGGTCAAGGAATAGACGATAGGGTTAGAACTTAGGAGCTGATTTTTAAACTATCCGACTGCAGCCCCGGACTTGAACCGGAGCAGCGAAGGAGTGATGATGTATCTAGAGATCTGAGTCCAGCGGCTGCTTGTGTTTCTGCTCCTCACAGAACATCATAGGACCAGCAGATCCTGTGTGAACGCTCTACGTTAGTCAGTGGACGTCCGACAACATGGACACTAACTTATATTGCAACTATAGGCTATAATTTGGTTTAAATTGCGTGAATAAACTAGCTAGAGAGCTAACGTGAATTACATTCATCCAATGTCAGAAGGATTACCTTTTAACAAACGTTGTAATGCTTTTCTTTCATTTCAATTTGAGTAAAACATTGAAGATATAACATTGTATTGTTTTCTTTTGACACTGACAAAAGAATGTAGGCTTAATAACCCCATCTATCCATCTATTTATCTATCTATCTATAACAATAGTCTTCATTTACAATAGGCATAATTTTAAAACAACATATATCTATTGCAGTTATGATTTCATAATAAAACACTATTTGCTTACATCTTTGTTCTCTTTTGAGAATCAAACAAAACAGATTAAAAATAAATAAATGCAAACAAACAAGTGAAATGAACTAAATCAATCCATCAATGTTTATTTATAGCCCAATATCACAAATGTTACATTTGTCTCAGTGGACTTCACAGTTTGTACAGATTATCAGTATGACAATACGACACCCTCTGTCCTTAGACCCTCTGTCCTTAGACCCTCTGTCCTTAGACCCTCACATCGTACAAGGAAACACTTCCGGAGAAAACCCACAGATTAAATGGCTGAATTTCAGGAGCGACAAGTGAGGAGGAGCAAACAGTGAACAACGAGGGAGAGTAGAGGACAGAGAGAGTAATGAACACAACGAGGGAGAGATTGAACACAGAGAAAGAGTAGAGGACAGAGAGAAGACAGAGAGACTAAAGAAGATGGAAGAGATGGTGCAGGTCTTTCTGCATGTCCAGATCATTAATAGTAACAATCAACTGATTAATGTATTACACTTTCAAAAATAATTGATGCTGCAGCCCACTGAGATGGTTTGAAATCAATATATTATCCAATGTGTGACCCCCACAGGACTTAAAAAGCACCTAACTAGATCATGAAAATCCCAAAAATCTCGGGGGGATCGCCCGAACCCCCCGAACATGTTTGGACCTCGGTATTTAGGAAATCCTGGATACGGCCCTGGTAGTGATGTCATTATATTACGGAAGTAAACAAAGGAGGCGTTTCAGGGAGGTGGGGGAGTGTGTGGGATAGACACTCCCTCTTGTGTGAATGTTGGGATTTTAGCATGTGCAGACCCTTGACATGCATCAACACCGGCAGTGGCTCAGTCAGTAGGGGATTGGACTGGGAACAAGGCACCGCACACCCCCCTTCCCCTCTCACTCCCATTGCTCCCCGGGCGCTGTACAATAGCTGCCCACTGCTCCTGGTACTAGGATGGGTTAACAGCAGACAACACATTTCACTGTGTGTGCTGTGTGCTCTGCATGTGTGACCATTAAAGAGGGGTTCATGATTGCGATTCTATCACACAAACTATCATTGTAATCAACAATATCGTAAAATAATTTCATAATATGGGCTAATTTGCTCCCAAACCTACGCTTTCTGCTTGAGTTAATCTCCGTCAGAAAGTAGTTCCTAGAAAGTAGTTCCCATGGTAACGATAGCCGATCAATCGAACACTCCTGCTACCCCGCTTACAGTTATTGATATAATTATAGTAAATAATATATTATTAACCGATTTATTGAAAACAATGTATTGAAAACAATTCTTGAATTAGGCTATTTGGCCCTTAGTGTTTCTAACACATCCATAAAACAGGCGAAGTAAGCTGTTCAGCTCCGGTTTGGACACTGTTCTGAAATCCACCATTTTCTCCTGGGTTTTTAAGAACGCTTTGAGACATCTGACAGCCCAGATAGTTGACGCCAATGTACTCTTTTCGTTGCGACTTTTTTCCAACGCACTCAACTCGTCAGTTGAAACAGCCGCAACATTCGTTGGTTTTGTGGTCTGTGTCCATGTCCAACCATTCATCAATACTGAGGCCCCCCAACAAATCAAAGTTAACTTTAAAATCTGACATTTTGTAGCTACCGATTTCCAACGAGAGACAATGTATAACAGTGTAACGGCTGTGTGTCGCTAAACGTCGCTATGGAAACCACGCGATGTAGGCTCATGGAAGTAGTTTCGGTAGGCTAGTGGCGTGTGTAGGCCACTGGATACTTTGTGATTCGGCACGTTCTATTTTATCGTTGTTTGATCGTGGAATCAAACACGCCTATTGACCAATCGGAGAGCTTGCTCAAACCTATGTGTTATAGAATACCTGTATAACACACTGCAGGAAAGGGAACATAAGAGCCCTTTGAAATAAATATGAAGATATGGTACAGATAATCTAGCACAGTACAAACAGTATCTCCCTGCTGCCCTCTGACATCACTCCAGACTTGTTCAGAAATCCTCTCGGACTGCTGAACATTGTGCAACACTCACCGGTGTGAAGCTACAGGAAGTGACACTGCTGTTCTTTAGCGCTTTCTCAGACTGACATCAGCCATCACTGCGGCTACAAGCTTCGACATCACACAGACAGCGTGTCGGGAAGAGTGAAACGCACCAGTAATGGTAGCCTCGTTGTGTTATCCATGTCTCACAAAGTGTTGGCGTATAACCCGTAGAAACAAAGGAAATACAAGAGGAAGTTGATACAAACAGGTATAGGCTTCAAAGCAATATCAAGGAAGCACTCTTTGAAGAACATCTAAGGCTTTCTGCTATAAATAAGCTTATTTTTAATTCATGTGTGTGAATAAAACTCTTCTGGAACATATGCTCGTGTCTAGTCTGTCACAACATATGTATTTATTAGTTGACAAGTGCCAACACCAGCTCAGTCAGCCATCAACTGCAATGTCTCCGATCCAGTGACAGCTGTTCCTGGAGTGATGTATAAAAGCGAAAAGTGTTGAAGTGATGCTTGAAGTCTTATATTGTTCAAAAACAGCCCTGTCGAGAAGGATATTGTGGATATTGGACAATGCTGCAAACATTTAAATCGTTTTTAAACATTATTAGCCAATTTTAATTATAAGTAGTTAGTTAAACATGTAGGGAAACTGTTTTTTGCACGTCAACAACCTGTGTTAAGATTACTCAGTCATGGGTATGGTTTAAAGCCAAATGATTCGATGTTATGTGATGGTAGCTTTTAAAACCCAGTTGTATGCTGTGACAACCTCTCATAATTTGGGAAATCAACAATCTTAAAGTGTCCTTAAGTGCTTTTAATCTGACTTTAAGTTGAAATGTTTGAAACAGCGATATACCTTTTTTTTCTTCTGACATATTCGTACAACATGGGGTACGCACTAGTTCATTTCGACCCTTCCCCCTTGCTGTATTTCTTGCATAACGGCCACACTTTTGGGACTCTTTTGACACTTCCTGCTGGCTTTTACTGTAAATGCCAATACCAGAATTATAAAAGATAAAAGACACTATACCAAGGTCGACTTGCCTGGAGCATTCAGTACAGTATGTAGTCTACCTATAAGAGCTTTTTAACAAAGAGGTTCCTCATTGGTGAGATTTGTCACAATGAGAAAGATATATAATACACATGTATTAAAAGTGCCTTAGCAATGGAGTCTGGATAGAGGCTAGTCCTCCTCAGTTAGGGAACGGCTGCGTCCGGTGTAAAATGAGTGATACCAGATCAGAGGCTCAGGTTACAGGTGATTTCATTGAGTGGCTTTTATAGGAGAATTCTTCCACTGTACTGAGTAGGCTTCAGAAGTGCCGGGTTAACAAGGTTAATGGACCGAAGTGGTGCCGGGCGCCATTTTTTGACACAGGTTACCCGGTTGTCACTCACTCCTGAATTTCTATTGCCAGCTCACAAAGACGCCGACACCCACGTCCCATTGTGTGGTGTCGTGTCACGCCACTGAGTGTATTCGCGTGTCAGTCCTTCGTCAATGCTTCTGCTTAAAAGGCCTGTTTATGCGTTGGTAAGTATAACACATTAGATGTAATGGCTGTAGATTACCAAACAAAGGAACTATTCCCCTGCAGCTACATAAAAGGACATAATCAGATTACATTAGAAAAAGGGGATTACCAGGAAAGTTGGAATACATTTTATATCAAAGAACGATATATTTTACGAAGCACATGCATCCACATTACAGCACTTACAAAGTCAAAACACCAAGGGAAACTTTTATAACTTTTATTTCTTTTCTTGTATGTCTTCTTTTTTCTTTTTTATGACCCCTTGCTGCTAAATAACAAACCAACTTTGTGCAATATGTGCTATATGTGCAATATATATATATATGCCGCTAATAACTGTAATTTATACCTGCCGCTAAATCAATATATATATGCCGTTAATAACTATAATTTATACCTGGCTGCTAAATCAATATATATATGCCGTTAATAACTGTAATTTATACCTGGCTGCTAAATCAATATATATATGCCGTTAATAACTGTAATTTATACCTGGCTGCTAAATCAATATATATATGCCGTTAATAACTGTAATTTATACCTGGCCGCTAAATCAATATATATATGCCGTTAATAACTATAATTTATACCTGGCTGCTTAAATCAATATATATATGCCGTTAATAACTGTAATTTATACCTGGCCGCTAAATCAATATATATATGCCGTTAATAACTAAATTTATACCTGGCCTAAATCAATATATATATGCCGTTAATAACTATAATTTATACCTGGCTGCTAAATCAATATATATGCCGTTAATAACTGTAATTTATACCTGGCTGCTAAATCAATATAATATGCCGTAATAACTGTAATTTATACCTGGCTGCTAAATCAATATATATGCCGTTAATAACTGTAATTTATACCTGGCTGCTAAATCAATATATATATGCCGTTAATAACTGTAATTTATACCTGGCTGCTAAATTAATATATATGCCGTTAATAACTGACTGTGTTTTAACCTGGCTGCTAAATCAATATATATATGCCGTTAAAACTGTAATTTATACCTGGCTGCTAAATAATATATATGCCGTTAATAACTGTAATTTATACCTGGCTGCTAAATCAATATATATGCCGTTAATAACTGTGATTTATACCTGGCTGCTAAATCAATATATATATGCCGTTAATAACTGTGATTTATACCTGGCTGCTCAATCATATATATGCCGTTAATAACTGTGATTATACCTGGCTGCTAAATCAATATATTATGCCGTTAAAACTGTAATTTATACCTGGCTGCTAAATCAATATATATATGCCGTTAATAACTGTGATTTATACCTGGCTGCTAAATCAATATATATATGCCGTTAATAACTGTTTATACCTGGCTGCTAAATCAATATATATATGCCGTTAATAACTGTAATTTATACCTGGCGCTAAATCAATATATATATGCCGTTAATAACTGTAATTTATACCTGGCTGCTAAATCAATATATATATGCCGTTAATAACTGTGATTTATACCTGGCTGCTAAATCAATATATATATGCCGTTAATAACTGTAATTATACCTGGCTGCTAAATCAATATATATATGCCGTTAATAACTGTAATTTATACCTGGCCGCTAAATCAATATATATATATGCCGTTAATAACGTAATTTATACCTGGCTGCTAAACCCTTGTTACTGTTACAAGGTATGTATCTTGTTTGTGAATTGTGTAACTTGCTGCTATTAAATACCGTCAAACTATGTGCAATATATACTTATATACATATGCATATTTAATAACTGTAATATATACCGGGCTGCTAAATCCTAAGAACTGCCAAGGATTGATTTGTTTTGAAAATTATGTAACTTCTTTAAGTTTTTGTTGTTGTTGTTTTTTTACCATATTATTTATTATATTATAACTTAGTACTTTTTTTAACGCATGTAAGATATGCAACACTAAGCTGTCGGCTCTTTCCTGCTGTAACGCTGCAATGTCCCTCTGTGGGACTAATAAAGGTATTCTGATTCTGATTCTGATTTTTAAACACGGTTGGACGCCTGATTTATTAAACAAGAATACTTGCATGTATTAAACTAAAGCAGCTTTTTGTAAAACTCCACTTCTTGTAAGCCTAACCTATAATTTAATCTGGAAAACTAAACCATAAGTAATGGATAGTAATCAGGTAACAAACAAGTAACAATCATTTATATCGTCGAAGACTTTTGTGATACATATCTTACAGGCGTTAGTAATTGCAATATCTACATTTCAAATCACTCTACATAAATGATAGCATTTATGTTTTTAGCTCTGATGTGTCCATAGGTTCGTGAGTTGGTCTTCTCTCATACGCTCTCTCAGTCAGCCTGTTCCTTGCTGTCTCCTATGATGTCTGAACAAACAACGTCTCTGCATGCTAATTCCATGCATTAGCAAACGTACCTCTTTCTGCATTACTTTCCAAATCAAATATCTGACCTTGGCTTTCTTCAGAGAGTCCGACAGCTTCCCATTACTCAGAAAGCAGCGGGTGGTATTGTGGCGTCGCTCACTGCCATAAGCAAAGTTAAATGTATGAGTAAACATAATAAAGCATGTCTAATGTGCTGTGATTAATTACTCCTCACTGTCTGTGTGATTGGAAAAGATCTCACGCTAAGTATAAAGCATCTCATTAGCAGGTAGCAGTGAGCATAGCGCAGTGTGTAGATGTGTTCAATAAAGACAACAGGAATAACAAGGGGTTGAAACGGTAACATATTATGCGGCTCAGAGATAGGATACATGTGTGGAGATTAGATAAGTGATGATGTGCAGGTGTATATCAGTATGTATAGTGTCTCTACTTTAAAGAGTCCTCTCCTGCTGATGTTCAGGTGTATATCAGTATGTAGTGTCTCTACTTTAAAGAGTCCTCTCCTGCTGATGTTCAGGTGTATATCAGTATGTAGTGTCTCTACTTAAAGAGTCCTCTCCTGCTGATGTTCAGGTGTATATCAGTGTGTAGCGTCTCTACTTTAAAGAGTCCTCTCCTGCTGATGTTCAGGTGATATCAGTATGTAGTGTTCTACTTTAAAGAGTCCTCTCCTGCTGATGTTCGGTGTATATCAGTATGTAGTGTCTCTACTTTAAAGAGTCCTCTCCTGCTGATGTTCAGGTGTATATCAGTATGTAGTGTCTCTACTTTAAAGAGTCTCTCTGCTGATGTTCAGGTGTATCCAGTATGTAGTGTCTCTACTTTAAAGAGTCCTCTCCTGCTGATGTTCAGGTGTATATCAGTGTGTAGCGTCCTACTTAAAGAGTCCTCTCCTGCTGATGTTCAGGTGTATATCAGTATGTAGTGTCTCTACTTTAAAGAGTCCTCTCCTGCTGATGTTCAGGTGTAATATCAGTATGTAGTGTCTCTACTTTAAAGAGTCTCTCCGCTGATGTTCAGGTTATATCAGTATGTAGTGTCTCTACTTTAAAGAGTCCTCTCTGCTGATGTTCAGGTGTATATCAGTATGTAGTGTCTCTACTTTAAAGAGTCCTCTCCAGCTGATGTTCAGGTGTATATCAGTATGTAGTGTCTCTACTTTAAAGAGTCCTCTCAGCTGATGTTCAGGTGTATATCAGGATGTAGTGTCCTACTTAAAGAGTCCTCTCCAGCTGATGTTCAGGTGTATATCAGTGTGTAGTGTCTCACTTTAAAGAGTCCTCTCCTGCTGATGTTCAGGTGTATATCAGTATGTAGTGTCTCTACTTAAAGAGTTCCTCTCCTGCTGATGTTCAGGTGTATCAGTAGTAGTGCCTCTACTTTAAAGAGTCCTCTCCTGCTGATGTCCAGGTGTATCAGTATGTAGTGTCTCTACTTTAAGAGTCCTCTCCTGCTGATGTTCAGGTGTATCAGTATGTAGTGTCTCTATTAAAGAGTCCTCTCCTGCTGATGTCAGGTGTATCAGTATGTAGTGTCTCTACTTTAAAGAGTCCTTCCTGCTGATGTTTCAGGTGGATATCAGTGTGTAGTGTCTACTTTAAAGAGTCTCTCCTGCTGATGTTCAGGTGTATATCAGTGGTGTAGTGTCTCTACTTTAAAGAGTCCTCTCCTGGATGTTCAGGTGTATATCAGTGTGTAGTCTCTACTTTAAAGAGTCCTCTCCTGCTGATGTTCAGGCGTATATCAGTATGTAGTGTCTCTACTTTAAAATGTCCTCTCCTGCTGATGATCAGGTGTATATCAGTAGTAGTGTCTCTACTTTAAAGAGTCCTCTCCTGCTGATGTTCAGGTGTATCAGTATGTAGTGTCTCTACTTTAAAGAGTCCTCTCCTGCTGATGTTCAGAGTGATATCAGTATGTAGTGTCTCTACTTTAAAGAGTCCTCTCCTGTTGATGTTCAGGTGTATATCAGTATGTAGTTGGTCTCTACTTTAAAGAGTCCTCTCCTGCTGATGTTCAGGTGTATATCAGTATGTAGTGTCTCTACTTTAAAGAGTCCTCTCCTGCTGATGTTCAGGTATATCAGTATGTAGTGTCTCTACTTATTTAAGAGCCTCTCCTGCTGATGTTCAGGTGTATATCAGTATGTAGTGTCTCTACTTTAAAAGTGCCTCTCCTGCTGATTCAGGTGTATATCAGTATGTAGTGTCTCTACTTTAAAGAGTCCTCTCCTGCTGATGTTCAGGTGTATATCAGTATGTAGTGTCTCTACTTTAAAGAGTCCTCTCCTGCTGATGTTCAGGTGTATATCAGTATGTAGTGTCTCTACTTTAAAGAGTGCTCTCCTGCTGATGTTCAGGTGTATATCAGTATGTAGTGTCTCTACTTTAAAGAGTGCTCTCCTGCTGATGTTCAGGTGTATATCAGTGTGTAGTGTCTCTACTTTAAAGAGTTCCTCCTGCTGATGTTCAGGTGTATATCAGTGTGTAGTGTCTCTACTTTAAAGAGTCCTCTCCTGCTGATGTTCAGTGTATATCAGTATGTAGTGTCCTACATGTCTCCATGTTTTAATGTTCAAAAATCTCTTTATTTTTCTCCTACTGTCTGTGCTGCAGCACCTCTTTTCACCCTCTGTCTGGAACCAGAGCCCAGTCTGCTCTGATTGGTTAGCTGGCTGTCTCTGTTGTGATTGGTCAACGGCTTAGAGATGTCCCGCCCCTTAGCCTATCACGTACAATGTGTTGGAGAGCTAGCCAAATGAAGCGCGCGGGTGTTACATGATGTCATTATGTACAGAGGTAAACAAAGGAGTCCAATGGAGGCGTTTCAGGCAATTCCTGGACTTCAAATGTGTTGCTTAAAACTCTGATTAAAACATACCAGATAGAAGTATCTTTTCCAGAGAGATGGGCCATCAGAACTAATAATATTTCCACAAAATGTCTGACAGGTTCCTTTAATCAGTCTGTCCGAGCTTTCCTCCCACTGCCACTCAGAACCTCATCTCCCTTTTAGTCTTGTTGCTCGTATGTTGACCCAGAACAAGCCCTCACTTCCTTCTTCCTTCACACTCACAAACATCTTTTCTCAGATAATTTCCACCTGTCAGATTTCATCCAGCCCCAGTGCATTCTGGGATTGAAGAGGTGCCCTTTATCCTCCCTGAGACTGAACACTGTCCACAGCAGATGCTTCATTTCCTCAAAGATGACAGACAAGAGTTCCTGTTTTTTTTATTTCAGAGTTTGAAGGGGTTGATAGGAAAGAGGAGGCAGAGCAAAGTTTGTCTAACATAAGGACTCGAGTAGCAAAGTTTTATCGTTAAACTGAAGCTGAGTTTCTTTCATTCTGTTATTCATGCCGACTTTGGAGCTGAAAAGGCAGCATAATGAGTATCTTGCTTCTGGCCTTTAGAGTGCCTCAGACTTTGGCTGCAAGACAATGGAGCCATCATTCTGCCATTGTTCACATACTCATTTATTAATGAAGTACTGAAATGCAATCTGCTTCCTCACTGAACCACACAGATGAGGGAAATAGTCTTTGTAATGAGATTTATTTTCTAGGCTTTTAGCTTTTTCTGTCATTTAACGAGTTACCGAACTGGCAGACGGGGGAAGGGCAAGCGGGGTTAACGGCGCAACTCAATCCTTTGTTCGTTAGAAAAGGAGCGGAAAAATTCAACCATTTTTAAGTTCTCTCGAAAGACTAGAATGTCCAGTCGACTGTATCCTCGTCTGACAAGAGAAGCGTAGATGCTTGAGAGACCAAGTTGCTTTTGGTTCGTGACGCTTCTGTTGTCTCGGAAATTCTGCTTTTAAGAAGATATTGGGGTTTTGTTGACGCTTCAAACTGATACATTCCTTAAAATGTCACCTTTTAAAGACCAATACATATAAGTGACGTTGCTAAAATCATACCATGAGGTGGAAACTATAATAACAGCAAAATAAGAGTGGTGCAGTGACGAGTCCTAAAACCCGGACGTGAGTTAGCATTTCTCCTGTTCCCTGTTCCCTGGTCTCAGAGCCAATGGGATCTCTCCATAGGGTTGAGGAAAGTAGCTGAACTAAGGTCTGAGGTTGAGACGCATCGAAGAGACGGATCACGTTTTTGTTCTACGGCATTAAATCATCAGCAGTGACCCCGCTGGTGATTTCTGAAGAGTTGACGTGTCTGAAAAACGATGGTTGTTACCAAGTGGCTGAATAGGACTACAGAAGTCGTGGAGGCCGTTGTACGTCATTACGCCGAACACGTAAACACTCCTCCAAGTTAGTTTCTGTTCTGCTTGAAAGCAAGTCCCTGCCTCCTGCAAAGTGTTCAAACAAACGCTTCAACTTGAACCATCTAGAATCTGTGTGTTTGAATATCGACCTTAAGTCGGCGTGACGTTGAAGTCGTGCGACCGGCTGGACTCGGCTGTAGTTCCTTTATAGCATAACGTTAGCATTTTGCTTCTGGCGATTCAATTTATGATTCGAACATTATAAAAGTAGGGTAGACATGTGGAGATTATCCGGCTGAACAAAACGTGGATTATCAAACAGGTTCGTTTTCCACAGACTTTATTTCCAGCTATTTTCCTAAATCCTGTGGAGAAATCCCGTCGCTCTCGTGTGGAGGGAACCAGCAGCTTCCTCCCGGGTAAATATGCCATCACTGCACCGCTCCATACATGATACTAATGTATATCTAATGAATATCAAACCAAGAAATACCATCTTGCACAGAAATATGCAGACAACATAGTTGTTGATGACTAATTGCTAGGTGTGCATTTGTGTTTACATGCATGTTTTCCACCGGTGTATTTGATTAGCATTCAAGCCTCCAATTAAAGTGTCAACACCTGTCGCTCCTCCTGGGAGACGAGCGTGCAAACGAGTGAACTAAAAGACTGCTTGGAGCCGCGGAGGCACGATGGAGAGAGGGATGTTGTTTCGAAGCCACTGAAGTTCAACTCTTGAAGCAGCACCCTCGAGAGCAATCCATGTTTAAGCAGTTAGTCAATATCACATTCACACTCGCCAGTACACTGCTGCCCTTCAAAGCCTTTCACGGTGCTTTTGATATACAACTTAAAAAATGTTCGAGGTTCATCGTGTCTACCCTTGAATACTCGTGTCTTTTCATTCTATCTTCTGATCCGGCTCCCAGTCCTATTTCCAAATCATCCCACCTGACTTCCAGCCCTCTTCCTGTCTGTTTTTGGAGCAGGAACTTCGTTTCTCTTTGAAATCTGGCAGCTTTCTTTTCTGCTTTAATCCCCACCAACTCCTTTCCATCCCATCACCTAGTTTCTCTCTGCTTCCTCTTTCTGGTGCCGGAGAGATCCAGCGGACACCACACTGGTGTGTGGTGTGTGTGTGTGTGTGTGTGTGGTGTGTGTGTGTTGTGTGTGTGGTGTGTGTGTGTGTGTGTGTGTGTGGTGTGTGTGTGTGTGTGTGTGTGGGTTGGTGTGTGTGTGTGTGTGTGTGTGTGAACAGGAGATTTTTGATGATGCAATACTGAGGAATATAGGACACACTGCTCTCCATTTTCTGGAAACCTTTGTCAGTTCTGTTCAGACCAGTGTTGGAATGTGACTAATACATTTACTGTAGTATTGTTTTCATTTCATTTCAAACCTTTATTTATACAGATAAATCCCATTGAGATCATTGATCTCTTTTCCAAGGGAGACCTGCTCAAGTAGTTCAACATGAAAATAAAAGCATAAACAGAACAACAAAAGGACATCATACAGCATCATTTACATAATTATCCACATAAGCAGGTACCAATAGCTTCCGATTGAGTAGCATCCAACCGAGCTTTAAAAACATTTAGTGGCACCAGATTGCTCAGTTTCCATTTAATTTGCAGACTGTTCCAAGACAGAGGAGCTGCATCTAAAATCTGTCTTTCCCTAAGACAGTCCTAGCAGTTGGCACATTTAATAAAACCACAGCATTCGATCTCAGGCAGAAGCCACTTACACTCTCACCGTGAGATCAGGGAGCAGATATAAGATGGAAGTTTCCCTAGCATGGCTTTGTTATAAAAATGTACCAGTGACTGAGCCTCCGTACAGTTAGTGAGAGCAAACCAGCCCTTGCACACAGGGTGCAGTGATGGGTTAGTGCTTTACAGTTTGTCACACATCTCAGTGCGCTGTGATACGCAGCATCTAACTTGACCAGGCAATGGGCAGGTGCATTCATATAGACCAGATCCCCATAGTCCAGCACAGGTCAAAAGGTCACAGAGCCTTTTCCTGGCCTCAAGCGAGAAACAGGACTTGTTTCTGAAAAAGAAACCTAGCCTAACCCTCAGCTTTTTAAGCAGGTTATTTACATGAAGTTTAAAAGTGAGACAATCATCAAGCCAGATACCAAGGTATTTGTAACAGGTAACAACTTCAAGTTTTGTTCCTTGCGTAGTTACAATATCTAAAACAGTCTCTGGTGTCTTTTTAGCTTTTGAAAAGAGCATTACCTTGGTTTTATCCACATTTAAAAGAAGCTTTAGTTCAGAGAGCTGAGTCTGAATAATGTTAAAAACAGCCTGTAATGTAACACCAGCCTCCTGAATGGAGGGACCTGCACAGTACATCACAGTATCATCCGCATACAAATGTAAAGTAGCTTCATCCACATTATCACCTAAACTGTTGATGTAGATGGAGAATAAAAGCGGACCTAAAACAGAACCTTGAGGAACACCATTAGCAAAGTTCACAACCACTCAGAAGACAGCCCATCAAAGTGAACACATTGGGACCTTTCAGAGAGGTAGTTCACAAACCACCCACTGCATGGCTGGACATGCCTATACTGGCTAGCCTCTGCTTTAAAATGTGAAGTACTTGGCATGTGTACTTTACTTGAGTCTTTCAGAGGTAAAATGATTCTTTCTACTTTACACTTCATTTGTCTGACTGCTATGTTTCTCCAAATGTGATTTTATTTTTTGTTGAGATGTGTGGTTCTCAATGAAAAGAGACGCTACAAACATATGATGATCTTAGAATATGATTCATTCCTAGATTAAAACGTACACTTGTATATGAAGTATTGTTACAATTAACACAAGCTTTGACAATTACAGAAGTAAAGGGCATACTCTTGCCTTAGTAATATGAATCCAGACACAAATATGATTGTAAAGGACTGACAGGGAATCTTTTCTGCAGAGGGAACACTTTTGACAAAGCTTATTAAAGGGGCTCTATTTTGTGATAAAACAAAATGCCTTTGCAGACCATTTACATGCACACAAACCTATAAAACACACTCCAGGTATGAGAAAAACCCTAACCCCAAAGGGCCCCTTTCAACCCTCCTGTTGTCTTCGGGTCAAATCTGACCGATTTACTACTTTCATCAATCATAACTTTTTTTTTTTACATTCGATTGCATTCAGGCTTCATGATATCCTTCACAGGAGACATTTGAACATATAACATTGTTGATCACACTGTCATTGCATTTTGGATGATTTAGTCAACTTTGTAACAACCCCACACACACACACACACCCACACACACACACACACACACACACACACACACACACACACACCACACACACACACACAAACACATACCATGTATACATCACTTCAGGGGACATTACATTGACTTACATGCATTTCCTGGAGACTTATCCTAACCTTAACCATAACCAACACATGCCTAACCCTAACCCTTACCCTAACCAAGTCTTCACCCTAAAATGAATGATTCCCCTCATGGGGACCTCCAATTTGTCCTCATAAGGGAGGCGAGTCCCCACAGAGTGACTGTGTAGGCATATGTAGGTCCCCACAAGTATAGTAATGCTAGTCCACACACACACACACACACCACCCACACACACACACACACACACACACCATGAGATGTGTGTCCCCCTCTTATGTGCCCAATCCCCCATGTGAATCACACCTGGCACTCACACACACACACACACACACACACACACACACACACACACACACACACACACACACAAACACATACCATGTATACATCACTTCAGGGGACATTACATTGACTTACATGCATTTCCTGGAGACTTATCCTAACCTTAACCATAACCAACACATGCCTAACCCTAACCCTTACCCTAACCAAGTCTTCACCCTAAAATGAATGATTCCCCTCATGGGGACCTCCAATTTGTCCTCATAAGGGAGGCGAGTCCCCACAGAGTGACTGTGTAGACATATGTAGGTCCCCACAAGTATAGTAATGCTAGTCCACACACACACACACACACAACACACACACACATGAGATGTGTGTCCCCCCTCTTATGTGCCCAATCCCCCATGTGAATCACACCTGGCACTCACACACACACACACACACACACACACACACACACACACACACACACACACACACACACACACACACACAGAACAATTTGACACATTTCCCGCTCTTATGTGCCCCTCCCCCCACATGGATCACACTAAATACATGTTCAGTGTCTGTTCTTTGTATATTGACTGCAGTGGTTCATGTATACCAGTAGCCTGATATAATATGTACTGTTTGAAAGGGTGTTAAATTAGATGTGGTGATGATTAATGTTTTTTTGTGTTAATGTAATAGCAGTTAAAACAAGACCGGTCAAATTTGACCGCGAACACCAAAGTAAGGGGGGGAAACGAAGACAACAGGAGGGTTAAAGGACGGTTTTAACTGCAGGACAGACTTGTAGTGGAATATGTTCGCAGTATGATGCAATGGTTACTGAAGTTAACACACCTTTAGTTTTAAAAACTCAAGTATTCAACACAGCAGAGACTTTCCGCTCCACTCTGATTTACCTTGGTGCTAACTTAATCATCTTTCACTTGCTTGATTTTCATTGAAAGGATAACATGTTCACACAAGGGCAAGGAATTGTCTGTCATGCTGCATGAAAAAATCAATGAACTGCGGTTATTAAACAACACTCAGGAGAGCACGAAGAAATGATTGTGAGATTCAAAGGAAAATCTCCTTCTGATAGAAAGATAGCAGACAGTTAGAGATTTAAATGTAATCCCTCAGCCACATTCAACCCGGGATAGTCTCTGTATTTCAGAGGTTGCATCATCCACCAAATGTCTCGTAGTTTTAATCACCTGACGCTCCTTCCTCCTCTATTCTTTCACGTTGAATGCCTTAAAATGTTCAAATTAAGATTGAAACACTTCCCTGATGTATTTAGCGGAGACGCTCAAAGTCAGAAACCCATTGTCGCCTCATCAGGCTCGGCTTCTTATCTCCGCACTGGTATTTAATCTTCCATTTCTTTCCATGTCATCATAACTAATATCATTCCCTCGCATGTAAATCAAAGACTCAATTCATCTAGAGGAAGCATGGGCGGGAGAGTGGGAGGACAAATGATGAAAACACTTAAGAAATGAGGATAAATTGGAACAACCTAAAGCCTTTTCCCTGTGACACTGCCCCGTTACTGGTTACATGTTGAGATAATGTGTTTTTCTTCTTAAATGATGACTTTATATTGATTGCCGGGCTGGGTGCTATGTGTGAGGTGGGATGTTTCTTTCTGTTTTATAATGACATACATGACGGCTAACTCGCTAGCTTAGTGATTGATGGTCTTTTGGCAAACATGACAAAAAAATTGATGTTTCTAAATAAACAAAGATTATAGAAACACATAGTTGGGCGGTGGTGGCGAAGTCGATAGGGGACTTGGCTTGGCAACTGGAAGGTCACCAGTTCAAGTCCCCGGCAAGACCAAGTGCTACAGAGGTGCCCCTGAGCAAGGCACCGTTCCCCACACTGCTCCCCACACTGCTCCCCGGGCGCCGTTCAAAATGGCCGCCCACTGCTCCTAACACTAGGATGGGTCAAATGCAGAGAAACAATTTCCCCACGGGGATTAATAAAGTATATCAAATCAAATATCAAATAATTGATAGCCTGGGATTACTGGAGACGACAGACAATATCCAGGAGGATGCGCATCAAGGTTATTTACCTGAGAGGAGAATACATTTATATTGCACGGTTTGTTTTCTGTCCCACACACACACACGCGCACACACACACATACATGTATACATTACTTCAGGGGACATTACATTGACTTACATGCATTTCCTGGAGACTTATCCTAACCTTAACCATAACCAACACATGCCTAACCCTAACCCTAACCAAGTCTTCACCCTAAAAGTAATGATTCTCCTCATGGGGACCTCAATTTTGTCCCCATAAGGCAGTGCTTCTCAAAGTGTGGTCCGCGGACCACTGGTGGTCCGTGATCGCCCCCTAGTGGTCCGTGAGTATATTGGTAAAATTTCACATTTGAAAGAAATACATTTATTTAAGTTTTTCGCACTCTCGCGGGAATATCTGCACAATGGAACAAGCTTAAGTTTCACTTTCGATTGCATGAAATAGCCCAGATAAACACCTTCATCACACATGTTGCCACTTGTTTGTACCATTTTCAGGCGATTTGTTAGGTGGTCCGTGAGTGTTTTTGTATTGGTTAGGTGGTCCTTGGTATGAAAAAGTTTGAGAAACACTGCCATAAGGGAAGCCAGTCCCCACACATGCTAGGCCCACACACACACACAACACACACACCCACACACACACACACACACACACACACCACATTATTTTCATGTTGTGCTACTTTACTTCTACTCCACTACACTTTGGAAGCCATTATTTTGTTACTTTAGAGTTGTATATGTTTATTAGCAACACCAAATCAAATTCAACTAACGGAAAGGTATTTCTATTAAAACAATATCCAGCAGATTGAAAAAGTAACTACATTTCCACATGTACAGTACCTGCTGTGAGGAACACATTAATGCATCAATACTCATAGTTCAGTGATTAAAAGGGGCCCGATACTAATATTTAGCATTTATGATGAAGGGAACACAGGTATTTTAGCCTTTTGCAGACCATGCACAGAAACCTACATTACACACTACAGGAAAAGGAAAACCCAAGTATATTATGATGCCACATACTTGTATCCTTTGACTAAAGTACAATTTTGAATGCAAGTCTTGTAATTGTAAGTATTTAGTAAGTATGAGTATTTCTTCCACACACTGACACAATGCTCTTCCCTCAGAGAAAACCCAGCCGCTGCAGCTCTATGGAGCATTCATGCATTAAAAGTATTATATGAATCCTTAAGAATTACAATATTTTCCTACGGTGGCTGAATTCATTCATGCATGTGCGCTCCCAATCCTTGAAAACAAAGCCATTAGAGATTAGATTCCCTAAACTGTTTTGAGCGCTGAACAAAATATAGTTATCTGACAGAATGGGAACAGGAGCCTCCAGGGGGGGGGGGGAACTGCTGACTCCCCCCCCCCTCTCTCACAGTCATCAAGGTACAAACCAGATGAGTCGCAGGAACACTGAAGGGTCTGCTTGACATGGGAGTAATTGGCTGTAGTGATGTGGGAGTGAATCAAAAAGAAAAGACAGATTTGTTGTGTTTTTTGTTGTTGTGTTTTTGTACCTCACCCAGATCGTATAGATAGTCTTGTAAGTGGCCCGCGGTGAGACGCTTGCAAAAATTACTGAAATTAAGTGTACAAGATTGGCCTCCAAAATCCAATCTGCTCTCAGCCTCAGTCATTTTGTAAAGTTGACGATGCCTGGGAACTTGTGACATTCCAATTAAGGACATTTGCATATCGGGAGGCTTAAATTATTGTCATCCGCTGGAGCATAAAATAGAGGAGCAACTCTGGAGGAGATAGTGGCGATCTGCACTCGTAGACACGGAGGAGGACGCTGCTTTCGTTAGCTTACAAGCATTATGGCTGTACATATTTCTTACACTAATTCGTTAACGCGCCTATTCTCTGATCCTACATTTCTCCAGAGGTGGGAAGTAGTGGAGTACAAATACTTCTTTTCTGTACTTAAGTACATTTTTCTGGTATCAGTACTTTACTCAACGACTTTTTTTACTTTGATTCTTACATTTAGAACACAAATACCTGAAACTTTCTACTTCTTACATGTTGAACCCAAAATACCTGTACTTTTCTACTTCTTACATGTTGAACTCAAATACCTGAACTTTCTACTTCTTACATGTTTGAACACAAATACCTGTACTTTCTACTTCTCACATGTTGAACTCAAATACCTGTACTTTCTACTTCTTACATGTTGAACTCAAATACTTACTTTCTACTACTTACATGTTGAACACAAATACCTGTACTTTCTACTTCTTACATGTTGAACCCAAATACCTGTACTTTCTACTTCTTACATGTTGAAACACAATATCCTGTACTTTCTACTTCTCACATGTTGAACTCAAATACCTGTACTTTCTACTTCTTACATGTTGAAACTCAAATACCTGTACTTTCTACTTCTTACATGTTGAACACAAATACCTGTACTTTCTACTTCTCTCATGTTGAACTCAAATACCTGTACTTTCTACTTCTCTCATTTCCCAAACAGCTGGTTCCTTTAGTCTGAAATGTGTGTTGGTGCGTGATCATTATTCTTTAGAGTCATTGCGTGCCTATTGATTTGAACACGATCCGTGTATCCATCACTTTCCTGGTCTTTCTCTAAAGAAGAGGGACCAATGGAAACGTTGTCATGTTGCCGTTGTTCAGCATGGAAACATTCATTAGCTAACAATGACGTTATTGTTCTATTAATATAAAGGGAGGTCAGGTACTCTTTAAAGCAGCTGCTAGCTATGGGTACTTTTACTGAAGCATATGTCAAAGCCTCTTTACTTTTACTTGAGTATGAAGTTTAGTCAGTACTTCTACTTTTAAACACGAGTATCTGTACTACTTGAGTAAAGGATGTGTGCACTTTTGCCATCTCTGCATTTCTCTTCTTCCTTCCTCAGTCCGTCTTTGTCATCTCTATCTTCCAGTGGCTTCCTTTACGTGGAAGCAGTTCACCATTTATTAGATATTACATTTTATCTTCTAGGAAATGGTCTGTCTGGCTCGGGGAGGGAGGGGAGGGGGCTGTAAAACGCTCCATTACCAAGAATCAGAGTGTGTGTTTCAGCCCCAGACAGTGAAGTTCTTAGAATGAGAGGTATAAAAAATCCTCTTTTGTTCATCGCACAATTGTTCCCATCATTGCCTGAGGCGGGCGACGGGTTTGGCCTCGTGGTCATGAAGGCAACACCATCAGTTACTAAAGGTATGTTCGATTAGAAACACAAGCAAGGCTGAACAAGAAAGGACTGCAGGCCACAGAAGAAATAGTTTCCTCTCTGTTTATCTTTCATCATCAGCATCAACTTGCTTTTAAAACGTGTATACGTGAATCAGCGCCCGTCCGCTGTATTAAACACGCCGGTTCTCTACCTGCTGCACGACCGTGCGAACAGCTCAAATGTGGCTGACCTCAGTGATAAAATTATTTTGTCTTCGTTCATCACTTCATTTACGAATAAAAAGCACGTAGATGCATTTTAAAAAATTCACCGCGTTCCATTTGCATAATCGTGAAATGTTTTTAGATGTGGATTCCCGAAGAGAGAGACATGCTAATGAAATGTTAAAGATCACGCTGAAGCTGTTTTAGATGACACTTAGCGGACGCCATTGGTAACCACCGTCTCCTCCGCAGTGCACTGCTAAGTTATAAACGTCCACAGTGACTCATGCCTCGCTGAAGCTTGCTGCATTAAAGGTGAAGTGGAGTGCAATGAGACCGTGCAGTCGCCTTCAGGGGGCAATGGTGTTATCCGTTTTCTGCTTCGTCACATGCCCATTATTTTATCAACCATGTACAAAGGCGACCTTTTGTCCTCTTGACATATTGTTTTTCTGTGTTCTCGGGGAAAATGTCCATTATTTTAGCAATACCATCAACTCACCACAGTTCAAACCGGAGAGACGTGATGTAAGGATTACATATTTATTGTTACACGTCATATGAATGAAATGATTGCCATGATAATACGACAGGAGAATGTAATGGTGTTTGGCGATTAGGCCCCGGTTTGCAGGATAATCATTCAGGAGGGAAAGCACCGCTCCGAAGAAAATCCCCGGGGTCTAGACACTGGTGGTGGTGCTGAGTAGGTGGGACCGGTCTGAAGAAGGAAGGTTTGTCCTGGAGGAGACGGGAGGCGAGAGGGGTGGAGGCGGGTTGCGTGTAGTCATCTGCAATGACAACTGACAGGGAGGAAGAACAGGCATTAAAGGAATTTAGCCTGTGCAGCGATTGGCTGCTGAGGGGCGATGCCCTCGCATTTAATGAGGGGGGAAGGGAGCCATAGAGTACGTGTAAGTGACTCGTGTTAGGTCTTCCTTATTGAACTTGCCCTAAAGCTTTCATTTCTTCGGCATCATGCACTCCCGATTTCAATTATTACCATGTCTTTCAGTTCTCCGACAGTCTGGTTAACACATTTTCATTTTGGACAACGTACCTTGTGCTGTAAATAATTGAGAAATAATTGTGTTGAACTGGTCATGCTTTCTTGACTGCTAACCCTAATCTTAAAATCAAAAAATCCTTTATTAGTCCCACAGCGGAGACATTAGTGTAGGAGCCGCATTTATTTTGTTTTGATTTATTTGGAACTTTTTCTGTTTCAGCGAGGGGTGCGCTTTGCTCGGGTGAAGGGGGCGGGGCTTTAAGTTGGAGGTGCGGTGTGTGACGGGAGAGCATCAGGTAGCAGCAATGCCGTCATTGACACGCAGACGCAACCTTATACTTAGTAAAAGACAGATTATTAGGATCTGCTGTTTAAGTTTATGTTAAATATTGTTTTTGTATTTTGTTTTATGTTTGCTGGAAAGAAACGGCGATGTGGATTTTGTACTGCGAGTCTGACACTGCTTCCCAGGCCCAAGCTCTACATGTGGCCAAGAACAATAACTTTTGAGGTATCAAGTTACAAGACAAACTTTTTTTGGATTTTGGCCACGACAACATTGATACAGAAACAGTGGCTAAGCAGGTGAAAAAAAAGCATGCAATAGTACAGAGAGAAGTTCTTCTTAGTTCATCGTTAATCTTTCAAAGTATCATTTCCTCTGGAGCTTTCTCTCAGAGTCCTCAGGTTTTGCATCAGATCCTGTGTGTTTTTAAGCTGGAATAATGCATCACTTTGTTGCAGTGCGTTTTGGATTCATATCACACCGTCAAGTCAAATCCAAACGGTTTAACGGATGTGTAAAACAGGTGCAGCAGAGAGGACCTGATTTGAACCTGCTGTTAACATTTGTCTTAAAGCACTGTCAACGTCTTGTTCTCCGCGACCGGGACTTAACTTAGAAAGCAATAATTAGTCCACACAATTGTCTTTTCATGTGACCTTTATTTTCCCTCGGCAGCTTTCAGGGAGAGCACAGTCACTTTGAAGTATTATAGGTCAACGAGGCGTGTGTAGCAGCTTGGTGACCTCTGGTGATGGTGCCCTTTATGTGCTGTGCGGAAATTAAGGTCGTGGAGGTCAGGGTGGTGGGTGGGCATGAAGCACATCAAACCAAAATCCTTCTTTATCCTTTTATCATCAAGTTTTTAAGTTATTTTAAGGCAGAATGTTGTTATTTACCCATAACACCTTTCTATTTCTGCCTCACCAATAAAGTACTGGTTTCTCAAAAAGCAAGAAAAAAGTCAGGAATTCAACATAAAAATCGAAATATCTTTATTTAATACTGGCTTTTTAGTCCGACAATAGTGTTGGTGTGCAAAGCTTTTTCATGTTGAGGTTCAATGGTATTATATACGCACTTTATTATGTCTTCCTTTGACTGGCATCGTGATATTTCACATCACATCTTACAAAGGGCTTATTGAATAAGCTCCTGAAGCCGTGTGTGTTCGAGACGTATTACAGTCAGCTTTTTGGGGTCAGTACCTGAATAAAACAAATGTTCTATCCATCTGCAGAGAGAGAGATATCTTGTTGAAAGACAGACTATTTCTCTGCTTTCAATTTGAATCCAATCTGGGTCAGAACAATAAAAACATGCCCACTTTGACGGCTTTTATTGTCATTGGAAAAAGCTACAGTCACCTTCAGTTTAGAAACTGCTGAGTAATGTAGAGTCTCTCCTTTAGCTCAGAGTGTGGCACGATGCCAACGTGATGGTCAGCGTGGAGACCCACAACGTTATCAACCCCGTTGTCCCTCTTGTCTGTCACTGCAAGACCGTCGGCTAACGGCTACAGCAGGTCAGGTCCTCCGTGATGCTGCAGCTCAAAGGGTCTGAAGTTCAAAAGGCCGACCTGACACCGCTTTGATGTAGAGCGCCTTTCGTTTTATCGCAGACTCGTTCTGAGCGTGTGCCAGAACAACAGGCATTAACAGATGAAAGATGGGCACTCACTTAGCGATGTATGGAGTGTGGTTAGAGCAGGAGGCTGAGCAGGCCCAATGCCCAGTATAACATGTGTCTTCTGAAGCCATGTTTCATTTACGTAAAGGTCCCATGTCATGCTTTTCCGGTTATTACCCGTCCCCTTGTGTGTTATGAAGGTTTGAGTGGAGCCTCCCCCCCCCTTCCTGCGTCCATTCGCGATGTCTCGCTGTCTCGTAGACCTCGTGGAATTATGATCAGTAGAAAGGGCCATGACGCGGACCTTTAATGCAATACACACCTTGATGCAAAGACGGTTGGCACGATGTAACAAGATGCTGTCTTTCCTTCTTTATCATCCTTTTGCACTGCCTTTCAGATATGCCATTTCCAAATAGGGCATAGCATGGTTTGCTTTGTTGGGTTGTATCTTTCCTGTAGTGTGGGTTTCTGTGCATGCTAATGGTCTGCAAAGGGTACAATCCCAAAGGGACGTCAATATGTCACACTTGCGCTCCTATTGGCTAGCGCTCCAACACATTGGACGTGATAGGCTAAGGGGCGGGACATCTCTCAGCGGTTGACCAATCACAACAGAGCCGGCCGGCTAACCAATCAGAGCAGACTGGGCTCTGGTTTCAGACAGAGGGTGAAAAGAGGTGCTGCAGCCTTTACCAAGTATTGTGCTTACTGCGATTTGAATATTGCACACGCATTGCATTGACTATTAGCAATAAAGACGATACATCAAATCAATTACCGTACTTTTCGGACTATAAGCCGCGACTTTTTCCCCCATTTTTTTTGGTACAGCTAACGGCCACTAGGGAACCTCCTAAATCTATGGATTCTATAGGTAAAATTAACCACCTTTAACGCTATGGGCTCTATGACCAGTCCGCGCCCGCCACCTTTAAGCGGCGGGCTCCAGCAGGAAAAGCTGGAGGCCGGAAAAGAGTGAGACAGGTAGCGCGCCAAAGTAAAAGTGGAACCGAGAGACAGAACGAGAGCAAGACAGACGGACAATTTAGCTGCTGCGGCTCATATGCAGGTGCGCTTTATAGTCCGAAAAGTACGGTAGTCATTTTATGGAAATTAGACAATTTATAGATACCAAAATATAATCGTTCAGGTTGACTGACTTATGGTTATACGGATAAAAATGGAAGTCTTCTTCAAAGTCTGAAATTATCATTCCTGAATTATTTACGTTGTGAGTCATGTCAGGACCATTGCTCACTAACTTTGTTTGTCAGTAGTTTTACAAGTAATATCAATTATAGATAAACCATTTAAATGTATTTCCAAATGTTAAAGACACAACAATACACTTCCATGCTGGCCAGCACTACTTTCTGTCAGATAACCATCCATCCCGCTAATTATTAACGTGAAAAACAAAACTCCTGATATACGTCTGGTTGATATTTTGGAGGCTTCCACATTACCTGCCCTGTCAGCCTGTGTGAGCTACAGCTACCCAGAAGCCTCTTCTCTGTGACACTATGCAAAACCACTTAATCACACTCATTTATAGAGGTGGCGGGCTCTTGATAAGTAATCGTCGAGTGTCTGAGGATTTTATCATGTGCATTTAATCACAGGCTTGGGTTTTCACAGCCCATATCCTCCCCTACCTCTCCCCAAATAAAAGGGACGGGCTCATTTTCAAGCGGCGCCTTGTGGCTTATCAGAGGTGATATGCTGTCTTCACTTCCACCCAGGCCTGCACACTGAATGCATTAGCGATGAATCACTCAGTGCAACCGTACCCAAGTGGACTACAATTTGTGTCCCTCCCTATCCACTAACTCTTCACTTCTACCTCCCTTGTGCAGCATTGGGACGGTTACTTTCCAAAATGTATCCCGTTACAAAAGTTACCTGTATCAAAACAATGTCCTCGGGAGCCTAATCGGCGTATTAGAATATACAAGTAATGTAAACTAATTACTTTCTGTTACTTTAGCATGACTTTAATATCAAATGCAATTCCAATAAATATTTCAATGTAATCTTAGAAAAGAAAACCAAGATATTTAAGATTTAAAAATGTGTATTGTATTCATATGAAAACCTGCCTTTCATGAAGCATATTCACGCCAACACTGAAACACATGAGCACATACTGCAGTTTCAAAAAGCAGAAATCAAATCTGAGCTGACTGAAAAGTATCCGTTTTGGTTTAATACACACAGGTAAGCTCACACACGCTATTTTATGAACATATGGTTCACCTGCTGAATTAAAAACAGAACATATGAAGCAAAGAAAGCCATAAAGCAGATTCAGGCAGTAGGCGTATTCACACTTAAAGTATTAGCCTACAGAACAGAACAGCTCACAGAGAAGAAATACAATATTACACCAAACACAATTTGATGTTTTTAGTTTTCTCGTAAACATTTTATCCTGCTAGTATTCCCCTTTTTTATTTTATGTAACAGTAATCTGATTACGGCTCTTTTTTATGTTAATGTTTCAGTTTTTTTATATCCCGATTACGTAATCCCGTTACTTGGATTCCACTATTCCCCAAATCTGCTTTTGTGTGAGCTCAGGGATATCTGGAAGAGGCCAACTCACAGCTGAAAATAGGGGGGGACTGCACCTGCGTGATTGTCAGTCAGGAATAAGAGCCATCTTAATACCGTGTGTGCGTCAGACACGCAACATCAACCTGCCCATCAGCATTATTGTAGTTATTAGGGAAGCACCTCCGATGACAGCTCAACAATTGTGTTTTACTCCTGCTGTTGCCCGATAGTGTCGTCTCCATGCTCCCAGCTCGTCCCTGTCATTTCCCCCGTGCCTGATCCCTTTGAGATAGTGACGGTTACACACAGGCCGCGGAATAAGGAAGAGACTCACCGCGGCGCAGTCGTTCATTGGAGCTGTCACACTTCATTGAAATGAAAAGCAAGTGGGAAGCGTCAGGAATAAAAAAAAAAAGGAGGGAAAAATGTACAAGTGAGAGAAATGAAGGGTTCAGGCGTTTATCATCGTCGACTTGACACCTAGGAGAGGCGACAAGCAGCGGTGATAAAAGAGACACGGAAAGTGATAAATGTGGCTTGAGTGTAAACTTTAATGAGCCAACCTTGGATGGGAACAAGTTGCCAATATTTAATTAACTGTAATGTGATCAATCAGAGTGTTAAAGGATGGAGTCGTTCCGGTGGGGCGCTCCGCCAGACGCACTCATCCCAAAGCTCGTTTAGCCTTGAGAAAGCTCCGAGGAAATGCAGCAATCAACAAAAGCGCCTGTGGGTTAACTCTGGAGGATCGCAGCGTCACCGCACTGACGACAGCCGGGTGGTTCCCTCGTAAATCACTGCAGATGTTCTGCCTCTTGCCGGCCTGCATCACACAGGGCCAGTGTTTCATTCGGGACGGTCGTGTTTGTTAGATTCAGCCTGGAAGATGTCTTTTTGTTTGTCTAACATTAACCTTTACTTTAATGTTTCATACAGTGGACTTTTCCTTCCTATTAAAGGTAAGAACGGAGAAACCAGCCCGAGTGCGCTAGAATTTGAAAGTACGCAGCCGAAAGAAATCTGTGCCCCTTCCTTCAGACTTCCTCACAGAGCCCCTCCTCCAACACACACGAACGCGCACATGACCAATGAGGGCACGAGGTAAGTTTGTGCCCCGATGGAAGGCTGACAGGCAGCTAGGCCATCCAGTTACTTTAGCCGGGCCGGCTCAGATGATTGTCATGCGGGACTACGGCTTCCACAGATGACATTTTTTTATGTATTGATTGTCAAAGGATTTAATGTATTCATTGCTATCGGGATGTTAAGAGCATTCCATGGAATATAACAAGTGTTTCTGAAGTGAATTATTAGTTTGAGAAACCGGCTCGAGATACACTTTTGTTATATTCCATGGAATGCTCTTAACATCTGATAGCAATGAATATCTGAAGTGCTTTGACAAAAAATCCATACTTTTTTTTACGGCTAAACGGATTGGATTGCCGCCTTGTCTGTCAGCCTTCCATCTCGTGCACGCACAAATGTATCTCGTGCCGTCATTGGGCGTGCCGTCATTGGGCGTGCATTGCAGCAGTACTTCAATGACTCGCCAGCAACAGGCGGCCATTTTCACCAGTCTGCTGACGTCATGTGCGCGTTCGTGTGTGTTGGAGGAGGTGCTCTGTAAGGAAGTCTGAAGGAAGGGGCGGATTCTTTTCGGCTGTGTACTTTCACATTTAGTGCACTCGAGCAGGTTTCTGAAACTTACCTACCCCACCTTTAATGTCTTTAGTTTGCATTTGTACTTGTGTTCACTTCCTCACGTCTTTGTATCTTAAAGGGACCCTATTATGCTAATGTTTAGGGTCATATTTGTACTTTTCACCCTCTGTCTGAAACCAGTGCCCAGTCGTGATTGGTCAACCGCTTAGAGATGTCCCGCCCCTTAGCCCCTTATCACGTACAATGTGCTGGAGTGCTAGCCAATAGAATCCTGATAGCAATGAATATCTTAAGTGCTTTGACAACAAATCCATCTGTGGAAGCCGTAGCGCTGTAAAAAGCACGACCAATCATTTTAGCCGGCTCAAGTAACTGGATGGCCTACCTGCCTGTCAGCCTTCCATCTGGGCACAAACTTATCTCGTGCCCTCATTGGTCATGTGCGCGTTCGTGTGTGTTGGAGGAGGGGCTCTGTGAGGAAGTGACAACCCCAAATTCATAACAGAGCACCTTTCAGTTTAATGTATGTTGTACTCTTAGTAGCTTGTAATTGTAATATCTTCATTGCCAACATCTACACTGCAGCTGTGTGCGCATATAACAAAAAGCCTTTGAATCTTTTGTTCCTGACTCGTGAGTGCATTTTAATCTAATAAGGTGCTGCCTTAGTTTTAATACTATAGTAATTCCTCTTTCTGTACTCTTGAACAATCCCCCTGTTCACTCCCATTACGATGTTGAGCACTTTGATATCTACTGTCTGGACAGCTGATGCTATAATATACTGGAGTGTAACGCCATATCTGAATCAAGAGCCCACAGGTGGATGCAGGGGTAGAGATGTCTTAAGAAATGCTGAATGAACAGCAGCAGTGGAGACAGCTTTTATGTCAGCCATTGAGTTTTTCCTAGCTCATCAATATCCTTATGTCGATAAGTAATTTCCTTTTTTGGCAACATTTTAGCAGTATTGGCATTAGGGCTGCACGATTTGGGAAAATAATCGAATTGCAATTTTTATGACAGATATTGCGATTCAATTTGCGATATTTGTTTTTAAGCAACCCAACGGAAGTTTATTGTAAAATGCGGCCATAACTCCGGCTAGGAAGGTCGTATCAACGTGCTCCCGTCTCTAGCACCCCCGCAGCCCGAGCTACGAGTGAAAGAACTAAACTTACATGAAACTTCCGTTGGGTTGCTTTAAAGTCAAGCTTCAGTTTAAGATTCACCCTGTAATAGAAACATGTGATGGAGCATTACTAACCTGACTCAGATGGTTTCACCAAAGCATCTAAAGCTCCATTGGACGCCATTTGGAAAGGGCAGGCACTTTCTAGAATACTTGGCAGGTGATTGGATCAATCTGTCTATCACCTTCTATCATGGGCCACTTCTGATTGGTTATTAATGGCTGGTACATGTGGGGCACAACACTTCTGATTGGTTAATAATGGCTGGTACATGTGGGGCACAACACTTCTGATTGGTTAATAATGGCTGGTACATGTGGGGCACAACACTTCTGATTGGTTAATAATGGCTGGTACATGTGGGGCACAACACTTCTGATTGGTTAATAATGGCTGGTACATGTGGGGCACAACACTTCTGATTGGTTAATAATGGCTGGTACATGTGGAGCACAACACTTCTGATTGGTTAATAATGGCTGGTACATGTGGGGCACAACACTTCTGATTGGTTAATAATGGCTGGTACATGTGGGGCACAACACTTCTGATTGGTTAATAATGGCTGATACATGTGGGGCACAACACTTCTGATTGGTTAATAATGGCTGGTACATGTGGGGCACAACACTTCTGATTGGTTAATAATGGCTGGTACATGTGGAGCACAATACTTCTGATTGGTTAATAATGGCTGGTACATGTGGGGCACAACACTTCTGATTGGTTAATAATGGCTGGTACATGTGGGGCACAACACTTCTGATTGGTTAATAATGGCTGGTACATGTGGGGCACAACACTTCTGATTGGTTAATAATGGCTGGTACATGTGGAGCACAACACTTCTGACACAAGAAGAAAAAAATTGTTAAAAAAAAGTTTTACAAAATTTGCAATTTGATAATCGCATCATTTCGATTTAAAATCAATTAATCGTTCAGACCTAATTGGCATTGATCCAATGTGTAAGTGGTACCATGTTCTAAGCTGTTTTTGTAAAGGAGCCATGCTTAGTCATAGAGTGGCAATTACAGATACATCGTTATGTTGTTTGTTTTATTGAATATATTCAGATGGATAGATATATACTTTATCCAAACCCAAATTGGAAGACAGTCTAAAGAGACTTGGATGAGACAAAGCAAAATATAGCCAGAAGCAGTTTTGATTCATTAATGCTTGAAGCAAAAGGGAAGGCTCAAGGATACTGGGCTTGACTAAAGAAGCCATTTTTGTTGCCGATATTAAAACTGCTTCAATTGTCATCTGACCGCTTCTTCTTTTGTCTCAGATTAAACCTTTACATATTTCTCATCAACCAATTTAACGCCTACAACGCTAGCCTTTAAAGGTCGGTCATGCTTTGCTATGCATGTGTGTCATTGGGATTTAAAGCGGCTTTTTGTCATCTCACACAATTCAACATCTGACATATAGATACATGAATAAACTTATTTATCAAATAGAAGTTTTGCATGTCGCCCCTAATACTCTCCAGCAAGACAGACAATAGTCAGGCCAAATATAAATGAGAGCGAATTGAGGCCATATATTATCACAACCTCAATTTTCTAGCTGACCTTTATAACTCACCAAAACATAACGGCCCTCTCGCTTTCTTTTCAGATGAGTCCCCAATCTGTCAGGGACACAGGGGGAAAGGGAGGTTAGACCCTGTTGGCAAAATACAATATATCAATTGGCTAATAAAAGGTTGCATGATTAAATTAAGAATGTAATTGGATTCCTGCATGTGCAATAAAATAAAGCTGGATTGGATATAATTAAATTGTCTACTCAAGATTAAGGTTCTTCGCTGCTCTGTTCTTCCCCGGAGATCAGGCGGGGAGGAAGGAGAGACACAGTTTAACTCGTCCAATGATATGGGACAAATTACTTTCTTACCTAAAATCTATCATTTCAATAAAACTAGCAAAAATATTACACCATATTACATAATAGTGATTTATATGAGACTTAAATAAATACTTGTATGAAGTTAAAAGGGATTAAGAGGACCCTAGGGCAGGACACAAAGTAGCTTTAAAGAAAGAAAAATAGTCCTGCATTGGTGGTTATCAAGTAATGGCTCAGTCCGTAGGGGCTTGGACTGGGAGCTGTAGGGTCGCCGGTTCAAGACCCCGAACAGACCTAAAATATGGAGTGTGGACTGCTACTTGGAGAGGTCCCAGCTCACCTCCTGCCCTGCCGTGGTGCCCTTGAGCAAGGCACCGGACACCCCGTCACTCCCATTGCTCCCCGGGCGATGTACACTAGCTGCCCACTGCTCCTAGTGCCAGACTCCTGGTGCTAGGATGGGTTAAAAGCAGAGGACACATTTCACTGTGTGCTCTGCGTGTGAGACCATGACAGAGGGGTTCATCCCTCCGATTCTAATAAACAGAGCTAGGCCAGGCAAGCAAGACAAAAAAAGTAAAACAGAACTCTGTCATGAACAATGAACAAGGATCTGACAGAGAGTGAGAGAAAACCTCAACTTAACGGGGCACTCGGCGGCGTGCGTTGAAGCTTGCCGGTGAAAACTCGACCAACAACCAATCACATGAATCTCCCGCCCCGGACACACAAGCACGAGGTTTGATTGGCTAGAGCTTGTACTGGCATATGATTTTATTGGCTTCCGTCGAAGCTTCAAAAGTTGAACATTGCTCAACTTTTCAAGCGAGCAACGCAAGCAAAGCCAAGCTCCCACAATGCAGTTCGGCAAAGCGTGACGTCACCCCATTCAAAGTGAATGGGCAGAAGCGTTGAAGCTTCAACGCAGTTAAGCTCATTTTCATACAATCAACTCATCAATACCGGCAGTATTTTATGTGGACTTCACTCCCTCCATAACCTAAACATTTACTGAGTTTCCGCCGTAACATTTTCACTTATTTCCTACATTTTGAAGTTTGCTTTTATTTGTATTTATTTATATTTTCTGCCTTGGTCTTTTTTGTCCATGTTCTGCAAAAACGTTGGTCTTTGTGATTTGTACCTATACGTCACTTTTAAAATACGGCAGCTGTTATATACTGTCTACCAGGACACTTTAAGTTCACACACCTCAGGGCCTGACTATTACTCCTTTAACCTTAATGACCCAATAACCCACACACACATATATATGGACACATGCACACCTCCAGCTGCACTAAAACCCTCACAATAATTGATTCATCAGCAGTGAATTATTCCCTGTTGGAGTGCGTGTTAATTACAGAGGGCTGATCAATAACTTCCACTAAACGATGGTTCAGAGGCGTGCGTGTGTGTGTGTGTGTGTGCGTGCGTGCGTGCGTGCGTGTGTGTGTGTGTGTGTGTGTGTGTGTGTGTGTGTGTGTGTGTGTGTGAAGCCCCTGGGGGATGAGTACAGTCTTTGCACCTGCATGATGGATGGTGTGAGTGTTTTAGCTATCAGCAGTGTTTTTATCGGCAGTGTGAGGTGGTGTGTGTGAGCTGACCCGGTGACAGCTGAGCCGGCAGCCGGACTGACGGAGGCAGGAGTGTCTGCAGCGCAAATGAGAAAACTACCTCCTTTTTGTGCACTGTTGGATTCGAAAAGGCATGGGTGGCAGCGTGGGTCGAAGGGCTTGAATAACAGATTTTAGGGTTTGGATGTCAGTGAGACTCGGTTTAAGAAACAAAGGTGGTCTGCATTTTGAACAGTGCATCGTATGTGTCAACAGCCAACTGCTATTTACACCCGGGTCTCCGTAGGCGTAGCTAACAATGCTATTTACACCCGGGTGTCGGACCGTAGCTAACAATGCTACACCCGGGTGTCCGTAGCTAACAATGCTATTTACACCCGGGTGTCCGTAGCTAACAATGCTATTTACACCCGGGCTACACATTAGATACTGTTTTGGATGTATAGGTATTTATGTCAATGTTTCTCTGATAACTTAATTCCCATGTGCTGCTGCGTCAAATTGTAATTCCCCTATGGTGGGTGTATAAAGGCACATCGTATCTTAAGCACTGTACCTATTTACACCCGGTGAAGTGGCGATGTTTACTTTTGTTGGGGTGGGTCTAAATAGCCGAATAGCTGCTGTGTGTCTACTTTCTCCGATTTCAGCAAACAATAGTGACTGGAACTGTAATATGCCTTAAGATTGTGTGAAGGACTACTTCTCACTTTTCCCAAACATATTTATTCTGCGACTATTGGGATTAAATTTGTTACTTTCCATTTGCAAAATAAAACAGTTTAAAACAAACCAAAAATAGTTTTGAGTAGGCGATTACATTCTTACAATCCACTCGTCATATTTTGCTGATTATTATTATTATTATATTCAGATGTATTTTTCGAGGTGTTGTTGCACATTTAGTTTCTCACTGTATTATACATTGATTTGAATTCTATTTCTAAAACGATGTGAGACTTTGCTGCCATCTTGGCCAGATCACCACTTTGAAATTGATGTTATGTCTAATTAAAACAAGTCAAATATTTGGATAACTTAAGATGAGGAAAGGTAATCCTTTATTGACCCCCGAAGGTGTCTTCAGATGTCAGGTGTCATAGCAGCAACAAGGGTGACACACAGGATAGGACTGGTATGAATTTACACGTTAAGGATAATAGAAACAACAAATGCAAGAATAAAATGCAAGAATAAAACAAATGCAAGAATAAATGCAAGAATAAAACATGTAAAACATATGTTACTGACAGTAAATTTAAATCTGAGGTGTTTACAGTTATGTATATTCAGTACATTCAGTGGAGATTATTTTTACGAGTCCTTATTAGCTCGTGCAAAGTGCTACCTTATTTGAAGTGTAAATAAACGGCCACATTTAAACAAGCAATCCAAAGTGTCTGTAGAGCTTAAAGGGCTGCAATGAAAAGGGTCGAATCAACACTTTTGATAAGTTATTGTTGGAATAATAATATAATATTTATTTTGGGGGGAGCCTTTCATAACACCCAATGACACCTTACAGGGCATAGGGGCAATATAGGGAACAATTAAAACAGTGGATTTAGTGAAGTATCAGCCGGGGTAAGACAAGACAAACAACAGGAAATTGACGGACACAAAATAAAATAATAAAACCATGACATGAATATTTGCCGCTTTCAAATCCTGGCTGGTTTTTATCATAAGAAAACACATTTAGTCCATCCCTTGTTCTTGAACACCCAACTTTTATTTGACTTGACACTTGCAGATATATCACGTTATTCAGAACAGCATCCTAACAAACTTCCATCTGAAATACAAAGTTGTTTTTGTGCGAGATCACTCTTATTTGGGATGATTGAAAGAGACGTGCTCAAAGATGGGAAACCACTAGCTGCGCCCGGTAGCTGTCATGGTTGGAGGAGCATGTGTTTGCACTGCGGGAGAGGACAACAACAATAAAGCCCACAGACAGAGAGGAGGCTCGCCTGGGGGGCGGCCGCTGAAGCACTAATAACCCTGTACGGCATTTTTGTAATTTTCTGGATGAAAAGCGTCATTTAGCGACAGACACATTTGGGTAAGACTCCATAGTAATTAGAATCCGAGGATGTGATTATAGAAGGGCGTCAGCGTGAGCTATGACAGGCTTTGAATCCGGCGCAAGAAGGCAACAACAACAACAACAACAACAAGAAAAGGGAAACATTAATGCAAACCCGTTAGCAGAGTATCAGACAAGTCCACGCTTATTTGGACACTTTAATTAACATTCAAAGCATTGGGTCTGTTATTAGTAAATGTTGTTTTAGTCAACAACTCATTTGCATATCTATGATTCATCAAGCCTCAAAGTTAGTTTGGAGCTTAGAGGAAAGTTTCTGTTGCACACTTGGACACAAAGACGACTTCCTCCCAAGCGTGCATATGCTTAACACAAACTCCTCTAATTAGTTTCGTTCTGAAAATACAACGTTGCTGCAAACTGTCGGCTTCACATTCTTAAACTTACATACAAGATAACATACTGATATACACCTGAAAATCAGCAGGAGAGGACTCTTTAAAGTAGAGACACTACATACTGATATACACCTGAACATCAGCAGGAGAGGACTCTTTAAAGTAGAGACACTACATACTGATATACACCTGAACATCAGCAGGAGAGGACTCTTTAAAGTAGAGACACTACATACTGATATACACCTGAACATCAGCAGGAGAGGACTCTTTAAAGTAGAGACACTACATTCTGATATACACCTGAACATCAGCAGGAGAGGACTCTTTAAAGTAGAGACACTACATACTGATATACACCTGAACATCAGCAGGAGAGGACTTTTTAAAGTAGAGACACTACATTCTGATATACACCTGAACATCAGCAGGAGAGGACTCTTTAAAGTAGAGATACTACATACTGATATACACCTGAACATCAGCAGGAGAGGACTCTTTAAAGTAGAGACACTACTGTACATACTGATATACACCTGAACATCAGCAGGAGAGGACTCTTTAAAGTAGAGAAACTACATACTGATATACACCTGAACATCAGCAGGAGAGGACTCTTTAAAGTAGAGACACTACATACTGATATACACCTGAACATCAGCAGGAGAGGACTCTTTAAAGTAGAGACACTACATACTGATATACACCTGAACATCAGCAGGAGAGGACTCTTTAAAGTAGAGACACTACATTCTGATATACACCTGAACATCAGCAGGAGAGGACTCTTTAAAGTAGAGACACTACATACTGATATACACCTGAACATCAGCAGGAGAGGACTTTTTAAAGTAGAGACACTACATTCTGATATACACCTGAACATCATCAGGAGAGGACTCTTTAAAGTAGAGACACTACATACTGATATACACCTGAACATCAGAAGGAGAGGACTCTTTAAAATAGAGACACTACATACTGATATACACCTGAACATCATCAGGAGAGGACTCTTTAAAGTAGAGACACTACATACTGATATACACCTGAACATCAGCAGGAGAGGACTCTTTAAAGTAGAGACACTACATACTGATATACACCTGAACATCAGCAGGAGATGACTCTTTAAAGTAGAGACACTACATACTGATATACACCTGAACATCAGCAGGAGAGGACTCTTTAAAGTAGAGACACTACATACTGATATACACCTGAACATCAGCAGGAGAGGACTCTTTAAAGTAGAGACACTACATACTGATATACACCTGAACATCATCAGGAGAGGACTCTTTAAAGTAGAGACACTACATACTGATATACACCTGAACATCAGAAGGAGAGGACTCTTTAAAATAGAGACACTACATACTGATATACACCTGAACATCAGCAGGAGAGGACTCTTTAATATTTAGCTACAGGTGGTTTCACATCTGGTGTTACTCCATATTAGCTAACAAGTACGCACCATGACACAAAACAATTGAATCTATAAAACTATGATCAGAATGAGATATACATTTCTTATCTGCATTACCAATCGTTTGTTACACTCTTAACAATAACTTAACCCATTAAATAATACAGTCGCTCTTGCTCAAGAACATATATCAGGTAATTTGATAATGAAGTACAATACAATATAATAATACATAGGGATGCACGATATTGGTTTTTTGAAACCGATACCGATACCGATAACTTCCTCCTTCTCAAGGCCGATACCGATAATAAAAAAAATGTACGCCACTAATTATTTTAACACATTTTTTTCCTCGGCCGCCCCGTAGTTTCAGAGCGCATCGAGTTTAAAATACCATCTACAAGCTGATGCTGACAGCCCCGCTCCTGCCGCCCGCTTGTGGCAGACCACACTTCCACGCTCACCGGCAGGCACCGACTGGCCATCGGGAGGGTGTGTGTATGTGTGTGTGTGTGTGGCCCGAGCGAGCGAGAGAGAGACCTTACGTGCATTGTTGTTGTTAGCATCTGGTGCTAGCTAGCTGCGCTAACGGATATAAGGAGCTGTTTAAATTAAAACAGAGGAGCGACATTTCGCCACAACTGCAACGAGCACTTGACTTTATGCAGGAAGCAGACAGCGGGACATTGTAGGAGAAGTCAGCACACTCAGCACGGATACATGAACATGATTGCAGCTTCCAGGCAGCTCCAGTTCGAGCATATGCCTTCAGTTGCACATAGCACACACACACACACACACACACACACACACACACTTTGTATTGTATTATTGTCTTCGTACGCTTTTAACACACCATCGTAGCGATGGCGATGTTTCAGGTGACTGATCAGGTTCGAAGTATTAGGGAGCGCTGGATTTGTGAAGAACTCCCCTCTTCCTAAACCACTAACACCACAGTACTGGCAAAACGGGAGGAGCCGAGTGAAAAACAAGCGCCCCTCATCCCAATCCACCCACACCGCAGTATTTTTTTCTTTTTTTGTACCCAAAAAATATATTGTATATTATCGGGGCTATTAATACTGGTATCGGGTTTATCGGGATGACGTCATAATTCCTAATATCGGGCCGTGTGTATGCTATAGGCGCTTTCACACCGCAGTGCTTTTCCCACAAAACTTCATCAGAACTCTTTAGTTCTCATGAACTAAATACAGATCTCGTTCACACCGGAATAAATCCCTGGGGGTGGATTAGGCAAATGAAGCCGCTGACGTCACTTCTTCTTCTTCTGCTTTGGGTTTACTGGCAGGCCGAAAACCACTTCACGGCGTATACTGCCGCCCGGAGTCCCCGGCCGGAAGTCCCCGGAGCTGGGGAAGGCTTCAGTAGAAGCTGCTGGGAGTCCCAGCGGCTTCTACTGAAGCCTTCCGAGTAAATCGCCAGAACGCCGACACCTCCTCATCTCCACCGCTCCCATGTTTTATTTTGTGTTGCCATAAGTTAGTCTCTCTGCGTTTCTGCGCTGGGCTAATGCTAATGCTAATGATGCTAATGTGAGGATAATAAAATGGCGGCTTCACAAAACTTTTTGGGAGTTTTACGGGGCGTGGTTTGCAATCCGCCCAGCCAATCAGACATAGGAACCTTTTTCTCGGTACTGCAGTGTGAATGCGCCGTATGCTTACCATCAGCAGGGGAAGCACAATAGAGTAGCCATAGCCACTTATAGAAACCTTCGCATAAAGAAAGTGGTACTCAGTAGAGGCTTAATGTTCAATACAACAACAAAAACAACCTGATTCTAGATGGTTTGCTAACTCACCACACGTTGATTGAAACATCATTCATAAGGTTCATATTTCTAATAAAGAAGCAAATGAAGCACAAACAATAACACAAAAGTAAATGGGGCTTTAAAAACATCTTGACTGCAGGCAGGCTGGAGCTAATATTGGTAGTGGGCTATGCTAGTGACAGCATGGCTTCTTCACCCAATTAAAGGGTCATCTTAAAATCATTTTATGCTCATTTTCAGGTCTAATATTAATATGTTTTGGACATGTCTCCATGCTTTAATTTCTGCTTTAAAGCTCTTTCTTTTTCTCACACTTCCTGTGCTGCAGCACCTCTTTTCCCCCTCTGTCTGAAACCAGAGCCCAGTCTGCTCTGATTGGTTAGCTGGCCGGCTCTGTTGTGATTGGTCAACCGCTTAGGGATGTCCCGCCCCTTAGCCTATCACGTACAATGTGTTGGAGCGCTAGCCAATAGAAGAGCGAGTGTTTCATGGTGATTTCTCTGTATGATAAATCAAATATTCTGGATTTATCGCAGCTAAATGAAGGGTCAGATATAACTGTATCATAACTCCGAGTACAAATATGTATTGCCAGTTTTGTTAAGCCACCAGCATAAGACTCGCTTTGGCGTTTCACTTCTCTCTTCCGTTCACACAACAATCTCCAGGGCATGTGTGTGTGGGGTTTGAGAATGGATGTGCATGCGTAGGGTTGTATATCAAGCAGGTAACATGGGAACAGCCTGGAGAGAGAAAAAGAAGTGGGTGAGGTCAGAAACGGAAATGTAATGTACCAGCCTCCACTACGGTTAAACCAGCGCCCACATTGTTTCGCATTACGTGTTTAGAGAGCGTAAGAACTGACCTCAAATTAAAAGTATCCATGTTTGTGTATTAGGTGTTTTCAAAAAAAGACAAAGTCATGTCTCTGTGGTGCGCCTTAACAAAATACCATGTGTACTTACAACAAGATACAGACTCACAATCTAAAAGCTAAAAACCGAGCCCTTGGTATTCCTAATGAGGGCCTTGTATATTTCTCACAATACTGCTTTCTTCCTCCATGGTGGCGAGGTTATACATGATCTCTGTGACTGTGTCCACGCAAGCTGAACCAACATGTCTTATATCGGATGTTTGGGGTTCATTGAGTTTATTTTCTTGCTATTTCACAGATATTATTGACCGACAGCGTTAGAGTGCGGCTCTTTGTTCATCATGGACACACGATTGTTGTCCAAAGCCGGCTCGGCCTTCATAAGGAAAGACCACGCAAGGTCTTTTCATTTACACTGACTGTGTGCACAAGTGAAACGCCTCAACTGGAGGCTAACTAGCTGTAGCTTTTCACAGATCCACAGCTCGATAACTTCAAAAATCTGAGTCATGATAATGAGTCCATGTCGCGCCAATCCATCGAATAGTATAATACAAAAAGTGTGTTTGAGGAAACATTCCCTATCTGTGAATGCTTTTGTTCTTCCAATCAATGCATTTGAATGTTTTGTATTCCTCTCAAAATTCAGAACGTGTGCGTTTAGGTACCCCCAATAAAAGCGAATTAAACGAAAACAGTAGGAGACTTTTATTTTTGAAAGACTGCTCGGCAATGTATCTGCTAATAGACGCAGACATGCCTTTGTTGAAGTCCGGTGTAGTATGCAAGCCTCAAACAGAGATTTCACTTTGAGAAATTATAAAGTGAAATTGAAGTATTTGGGGGAAAAATAGTTGTTATTGATGAATTCTTGATACATGTGTTGACAGCAGGCCACACAATGAAGATAGCAATGACCAATGAAGAGCAGTGCACAGCCGCTTCTCTTAGTGTCTTCGTCAATAGCAGACAATATGGCATCAGTCATTTGTATACACATATTGTCTCTATTTTCATTTAATCACGACTTTATTATGAAACTCTCAGACGACTCAGATAAGTGTGATATGTGACGTGCAGAAAGTTTCTAACCTGAGCAGAGACCTCGCTGAAACAACACAAGCGAATACGTTCCAGTTGATTGACGTGAGTGGGTGTCGCATGCACATTTAAAGGGTTACTGGAGGAGTTATTGTGCCGACACTAGTGTGTGTGTTAAGTCAACAGGGATATCATAAATATTTGAAAGCGATACAGAACGCCTGAGAGCGAGCCTTTCTGCATTGTTTAACATCAGAACTGTGTGTTGACTTGTCACCCAGCAACGATGTGTTTTCCTTCCCATATATAAAGACGTCTTCACCGAACGTTGATGAAAGACAGGCGCAAATGAATGCATAGCAAACCATCAGAATGCAGGAAATGATGTGTTTTCATATTTCCCCGACGCCCCAAAGCTGAAATGAACGCCCCCTGGCTTTACGTGAACTTCTGAAGCTGCTTTGGTTCAACAGCCCTCACCCCGAAGGTGCCATTTAGGGTGGACATGACCGTGGAATCCACTGCTGCAACCAATTACTTTACATCCCCGGAGAGAAGGAGAGCAGGAATAACGTGTGTGTGCGTGTTTGAACGTGTGTGTGAGAAAGCGAGATGAAGAGGTGTCAGAGACAGAGACGGGGACCGAGATAACCAGGCAGCGCTCTCATCTGTCTTAATGATCCATTTGTGGTGATACATTTGCGACGGTGACATCTCTCATTGCCGTTTGAAGTGCCTGTGTCGCACGAGAAGAGGAAGTGCAATCTGAGACGGGATGTTGTATTAGCTGCTGGATATTGCTGAGGTGCTTAAGATGAAGCCATTTCATTTGCGATGTTTGATTTGCGATAAGTGACTTTTCCCCGGGAAGGAATCGGTGCTAATTTCACAGTTTGTGCTCTCTTTCTGTCTATCTCCCTCTCAATGTTCCCCACGCTCTCAATCTGAGAAGTGAAAAGCCTCATGGTCTCCTCTCACACACTTCAGGGAATTCTGCGCGCAGCCTCGAGGCACGATTGCGATGAACGTCAAATGAATTGATTCCAACACGAATGAAGTCGTGATGGTAACCCATGCTAAGTGGCTGCGTCTTCATTGCATATTGATGGATGCACTGCCTCAGCCGGGGCTCAGAACAATGGGTTCTAATTAGTGCCACACTAATTGCAGACGCATTGATTGGCTAATGGAGAGATCTTTTGAGGATCCTATTGGAGCAGAGCTGTTCATTTGGAAAACACTTGAGTCTCTGTTGATGTGGGTTTCAAAGAGGACACGTTGTTCTTATATTAGTGTCTCTACTTTAAAGAGTCCTCTCCTGCTGATGTCCAGGTGTATATCAGTATGTAGTGTCTCTACTTTAAAGAGTCCTCTCCTGCTGATGTCCAGGTGTATATCAGTATGTAGTGCCTCTACTTTAAAGAGTCTTCTCCTGCTGATGTCCAGGTGTATATCAGTATGTAGTGCCTCTACTTTAAAGAGTCCTCTCCTGCTGATGTTCAGGTGTATATCAGTATGTAGTGTCTCTACTTTAAAGAGTCCTCTCCTGCTGATGTTCAGGTGTATATCAGTATGTAGTGTCTCTACTTTAAAGAGTCCTCTCCTGCTGATGTTCAGGTGTATATCAGTATGTAGTGTCTCTACTTTAAAGAGTCCTCTCCTGCTGGTGTTCAGGTGTATATCAGTATGTAGTGTCTCTACTTTAAAGAGTCCTCTCCTGCTGATGTTCAGGTGTATATCAGTATGTAGTGCCTCTACTTTAAAGAGTCCTCTCCTGCTGATGTCCAGGTGTATATCAGTATGTAGTGTCTCTACTTTAAAGAGTCCTCTCCTGCTGATGTTCAGGTGTATATCAGTATGTAGTGTCTCTACTTTAAAGAGTCCTCTCCTGCTGATGTTCAGGTGTATATCAGTATGTAGTGTCTCTACTTTAAAGAGTCCTCTCCAGCTGATGTTCAGGTGTATATCAGTATGTAGTGTCTCTACTTTAAAGAGTCCTCTCCTGCTGATGTCCAGGTGTATATCAGTATGTAGTGTCTCTACTTTAAAGAGTCCTCTCCTGCTGATGTTCAGGTGTATATCAGTATGTAGTGTCTCTACTTTAAAGAGTCCTCTCCTGCTGATGTTCAGGTGTATATCAGTATGTAGTGTCTCTACTTTAAAGAGTCCTCTCCTGCTGATGTTCAGGTGTATATCAGTATGTAGTGTCTCTACTTTAAAGAGTCCTCTCCTGCTGATGTTCAGGTGTATATCAGTATGTAGTGTCTCTACTTTAAAGAGTCCTCTCCTGCTGATGTTCAGGTGTATATCAGTATGTAGCGTCTCTACTTTAAAGAGTCCTCTCCTGCTGATGTTCAGGTGTATATCAGTATGTAGTGTTTCCACTTTAAAGAGTCCTCTCCTGCTGATGTTCAGGTGTATATCAGTATGTAGTGTCTCTACTTTAAAGAGTCCTCTCCTGCTGATGTTCAGGTGTATATCAGTATGTAGCGTCTCTACTTTAAAGAGTCCTCTCCTGCTGATGTTCCGGTGTATATCAGTATGTAGTGTTTCCACTTTAAAGAGTCCTCTCCTGCTGATGTTCAGGTGTATATCAGTATGTAGTGTCTCTACTTTAAAGAGTTCTCTCCTGCTGATGTTCAGGTGTATATCAGTGTGTAGTGTCTCTACTTTAAAGAGTCCTCTCCTGCTGATGTTCAGGTGTATATCAGTATGTAGTGTCTCTACTTTAAAGAGTCCTCTCCTGCTGATGTTCAGGTGTATATCAGTGTGTAGTGTCTCTACTTTAAAGAGTCCTCTCCTGCTGATGTTCAGGTGTATATCAGTATGTAGTGTCTCTACTTTAAAGTTGAGGTGGTTTGGGCACCTAGTTAGGATGCCACCTGGGCGCCTCCCTAGGGAGGTGTTCCAGGCACGTCAGCTGGGAAGAGACCGAGGGGTAGACCTAGGACCAGGTGGAGGGATTATATCTCTTCGCTGGCCTGGGAGCGCCTTGGGACCCCCCAGTCAGAGCTGGTTGATGTCGCCAGGGAAAGAAAGTTTGGGGCTCTCTGCTGGAACTGATACCCCGCGACCCGACCACGGATAAGCGGGAGAAGATGGATGGATGGACAAACCTATATCACATACTAGGAGGAACAAAACCCCAAAAGCATATTACAGCGTCTTTAAACACTAGAATAATTACAGAAAAATAAATATCTACGATAGACAGACAATGCATTAAAATACTAGCAGTGGAAAAAACACACAACACAACTCTGTTGACCCGTGTGGAGACGAGCAGCAGTGAAGTAGAAATACACGAGTGTTCCTGCCTTTTCAGTGTGGCCTCTAAATCATGAAGTGCATGAGAACAGATTAAGTAAATAGGGACAATTGTGAAATGAAGGGCATACTTCAGATGTTGTTGTTGTTGTGAAAGGTACCATTTGTAGTATGTGTACCTATAAAACCTGTTGTCACACCCAAATGCATCTAGACAGTTCAGCATGTGCAGCCCAAGGGTCTAAGGACAGAGCGAGAGGATGCTTCAGAGTGTTAAACCCTTCAGGCATGGTTTGTTTTAAATGTATTGGGCTGTATGAATTAGATTTGATACGTTGAATGCCTCTTCGTGTGCCGCTGGTCCAGATTTGCATTTTACAAAATGTCAAAGGAAATGTGCACTCCCAAGCAAGTTAGCACATCTGAATGCCCTTATGTGTTCTTAATTAACAATAACTCTTATACAAAGGCAGACAACGCAACACAAGGAGTACCAAGTGAGGGTTTAAAACATGTTGCAGGACAGTCAAAAAGACATGTGGACTTCATTGTGCTTAACACTGGCCCTAAAATACAGAGAAATTAAGTCTAAATGTGTTATACTTATATATCTATATTTAGATATAATAGTTCACTCCCATAATACAGACTCAACAGCTGACAGAAAGTGTGTATTTCCCAACATTTCTCTCACATACATCACCACATGTTCAGTGATGCCCAAAGAAACGTATATCAATCAATCGTGGGTTGCGTTACCGCTAGCTACCGTGACATGTATACAGAGTAAAGGTCATCGCGAGTGTGACCTCCGCCTGCTCTCCCGTCTCCGGTCCCAAGGTCCGTCATCGTAAAGGGTCCCCGGGGAAACGGCGGGTCCTTTTTATCGTTCCGGATGGGGTTAAAGGAGCAGGTTGGAGGCGGGGGTGATTTGTTATCGGGTACATTTGGCGTGTTAGTTTATAACGGGTTTTCTTTTCATACCGTAATTAAATATAATGTAAGTAAAGGATGTTTGTCATTCTCCACTAAAGGTGTTTTGTGAATAACTACGGTCCTTATCTGAGCTGAGCATCTCTGCACATGCCACCCCTTTTGGATGGTACGGTCCGATGGGTGAGGCTATAAAGGGTGGCATGTTGGGCTCATTGAAAAAGGATAGTGTGGGAGACAGTCATTGGGGAATATTGATGTGGGCGACCAGGCACCAAATGATGAATAAATACCCACACCGGGTTGTATCAAGACGTTCTGCCTCTGTCTCCTTACTTGGTCGGGCCGCTCAAGTGATATCGTTCACAGACAGTAACATCTAGCTGTGAATCCTTTCCGAACATATTCCCGCCATGTGTGCCGAACGATGACGACAGTGGGCCTCGCGTGTTTCGTCTCTCAGGGCGACGCAGCTCAGATCAAATGACTTGGTCTGATCCACGGGAAGGACATGGAGTGAGAGAAGGTCAGCCTGTGGCGCGGTGTTTCTCCCTCGCTCTAATGTGAGAGTAAGCTCCTCGTTCTCTCTCGCTCACTCTCAACACCCCTCTGGTTACTGGGATGTCTTCCTCCTGCCTGCTCCCTTCTACTCATCCGCACATTCATGTTCATTAGCATTGTCAGTGCGTCATGGGTTTGTAATTCGTTACAAGTTTTTGACTAATTTCAATGTTTTCATCCACAAATATTCTTAGAATTCAGACTAAATTAATCTGTAAACATAAAACATGTCATTTCATTTTTTAGATGGTAGAAAATTACAGAATTAGGCTGGAAAACATATCTTGCACTATAATACGAATACATGGGTTAACCCCCCTGTTGTCTTCGGGTCAAATCTGACCGATTGACTACTTTCATCAATCTTAACTTTTTTGTTTTACATTCGATTGCATTCAGGCTTCATGATATCCTTCACAGGAGACATTTGAACATATCACATTGCTGATCACACTTTCATTGGGTTTTGGATGATTTAGTCAACTTTGTAAAACCATGGTGTTCCCGCTCAAAAATGACCGTCATAAAGAAAAGGAATTAGTAACCATCCGGATCAGACAACACACACACACACACACACACACACACACACACACACACACACACACACACACACACACACACACACACACACACACACACACACACACATACTATGTGTCCCCCCACCCCGTATGTGCCCATCCCCCCATGTGAATCACACGTGGCACACACAAACACACACACACACACACGCGCACGCACGCACACACAGAACTATTTGACACATTTCCCGCTCTTATGCGCCCCTCCCCCCACATGGATCAAACCTGGCACACACAATACATGTTCAGTGTCTGTTCTCTGTATATGTACTGCAGTGTTTCATGTGTACCAGCAGTCTGACACAATATTTACAGTTTGAAAGGGTGTTAAATAACATTTGGTGATGATTAATGTTCGTTGTGTTAATGTAATAGCAGTTTAAACAGGACCGGTCAAATTTGACCGCGAACACCAAAGTAAGGGGGGGGGGGACGAAGACAATAGGAGGGTTAATGAACCTAACTTCTGTAGGAACTAGAAACTGCATCAAATATGACCATCTGGAGACCATTCTGTGTCACGAAGCAGGGTTTATAAATACAATTGGACATTATTCATGGAGGTGACGAGGTTTGCTCGTAGAAGTTGATAGAACCCAGTGATTTGACGAGTAAGTATTTGTAAGTAGATATATTTAAGAGCAGGGACCGTAGTTGCAGTTGGGTGCAAGAACCCCTTTATAGCCTTTTAAAAATGGAGTATACCAGTATTGATAAACATATATTGTCTATCTATCAACACCTTGGTGCTAATTTGTAACAACTATTTCAAGAATATGCTCCGAACACCGTAGGCCTACAGACTTTCATGGTCCCCAGAGGATGAATCCCGCCGACTGAATTTTCTGTATTTTCACATGCATCAGCCTCAGAAGATCTTTGTGTTTAGTGTCAATGAGCAAACAGCGTGCTAACAATCTACGTTAACTTAGTATATTTGATCTGTTTATCACTACTATTTTAACATCGATATTGTCAGCATGCTAGCATTTAGCTAACATCGTTGTTAAATATTTGTGTTGTTTTCAAATGCAACAGTCTCTTACCAGCAAAGTTCATTCATTTAAAATCACTAAAACCCATACAACCTACAGCACTACTCAGGGGCGGCGGGCACTGTAGGCTCGGGAAGGCTAACGGTACGTCCACACAGCAGCTTCAGAAGAAACTTCCAACGCTTCTCTGCCCGTTGATTTTGAATGGGGATGACGTCACTTTGTCTCGCTTTTCGCCGAACTGCATTGTGGGGGAGCGAAGCGAAGATTTCCAGGATGTCCAGGATCTCCAGGATCCTGGAAGCGCCAGGATCCTGGAAGCGCCAGTCAATCAAACACGTTTATGCAAATCTGACAGTAGAAGCGCTAGCCAATCAAACCGCGTGTAAGCTGGGAGAACCAGACCGCAGTTCATTTCCTCATATTCCAAACGAGAAGTTACGGTAGCAAATCACCCGGTTCTTTACGACCAGAACTATTACCGGGATACAAACCGGAGGAACCAGGCATGGAGGGAGGTGGCAGAGACAGTGGGGGAAACTGGTAGGTTTTCGCCTGTTTGGGGAGTTTATATATATATATATATATATATATATATTGCTCGCATAAAATCCCCGGGGATTTTTGCTTTGTATGTCGGGGGTGGGAGATTCATGTGATTGGTTGTTGGTCGCGTTGCTCGCAAAAAATCCCCAAGCTGTCAGACACGCCCAGCTCCAAGATTTTCAAGATTTTTGAAAAGCTGCTGTGTGGACGTACCGTATGCCTTCCCAAATATTTGTGTCACTGCATCCTGGTCAAATTAAAATATAATGTTTGTGTCTTTGATGCAGCCACTGTGCCCTGTGCTACGAAGCCAGTTCCACAGACCCTGGATATGTTTGAGTTATCTTAACTAACCCTAACAAACGAGATCTCGCTAAGCGGTCCTACGACGCTGGTTATCAACTCGGTAAATCAAGCCAGGGCTTCTCTCTCCAGCTGAGTGCGCGTTCACGTGAAAAAGGGGCGGGGTTAGCAACATTTGACCAATCACAAACAGGGACAAGTGTACTGACAGCGCAGCGTCATACTTCATTAATGAAAAGTAAACTAATATTAGACAAATATGAACTTTAAACATCCATGACTTCAACATATAATCCAGGATACAAGCCACATAGCCACATTGAAAGCGTAACAAGTTTATGATATCACTGCCCCGTCTAAGACACGATCTGACTTTAATTACATTTGAGTTGAGTGTTTCGTCAACCTAATGTGTTGCTTAAAATAATACTTCTGCATACAGTCTGTGACACTGTGAGTGTTGCACGGCCAGATGCGGCTCAGCTGACTCAGATAAGGACATAGCCTTATGATCGATGATCTGATTGATGATGTGATGTCAGTGTGATATGAACGATAAGTGCGACACGTCGGCGTCTTCTCTGCATACGGCAGTTGTTCTGTATTTCCTTTCTCCTGTAATATGACTCGATAGATTTAAACTCCGCACACTGAGCTCTGATTGGTCAGCAGGCGGTGCTTTAACTGAGTTAATCTCTTTTCGCTCTTTACGGCGGGGGCGGGCAGCGTCAGGTAACAAAAAAGTTATGTAGCCTTCCCAAACCCGAGCCTCACGCGCCGCCTATGGTACTTCTCCTATTACTACAGTAAAGACTTTAACTTCTTATTAGTCAGTCTGATTCATCATGATTCATGAATAGTGCCGTAGCTCCTGTTATGGGTGCTAGCATGCAGAATGCTAGCGTTTTGCTAACATAATTTTTGAGTCTTGTTCTCAAGCCAACCAGAAAGATCTCTTACAAGCAAAATGGATTTCTCTAAAATCACTAAAACCCATATAACTTAGTACTACTTTATTACTACTAGTAATACTACTATAACTATAGTAATACTACTAGTAGGCTATACCACAATAAAGACAGTCTGATTCGACTCATTAGTGACTGATGTATCTCCCGTGTTACTGTATGGAGGTGTGTAATGTAATGGTTGTTGGCTGCATATTTACAAAAGCTAAGGTAATTTGAGTAAACAGCAGGACAAACACTTAAGCTAATGAAATGGGATAGGACCAAGTGGTATGTTGCAAAACAGCCATCATTTCAAATGTGTCTTGATCGTGCCTGATTGCAATCACTGAAATTAGCTCGGGACATCATGAATCAGTGACTCCATAAGTGTGTCACGGCGTAAGCAGCGCCACATCCATCAGTCAATGAGTGGGTTGCTGGGACGTGATTATCAATAAAAGCTGATGTGATGGATCAGCCCGATATACCATCATTAGCAAACCATCCTCACGGCTCTTAAAGTACCTTGATACACATTAAATACACAATAAACTCTTGGAAAATGAATTTTTAAACAGGCAGTATATCATTTTCATATTGATGTTGTTATAAAGATGTTGTGTTTCCAATCTCTCCAAGGCCTTCTCTCCCACAGCCAAATGACTTCAGCCACAGCGGCATGTATAGCCTGACTTACAGCGTTGAAATAGGCCTATACTTGACGTTGATCCTGATCCTGGATTAAAAACAACCGTGTGGTGCCACTCAAAATACACCCGGGAATTTGATCAAATCTGGATGGGATTTAGCCCTAATACCCTCTGGACAGGGCCAGGCATGTCCTCTGAATATCATACCCCTTTAAGGACAGCGTTAGTATTATCAGAGGGGGACGAGTCATTTTACTAAAGTGAAACAGTGATTCAAGTACCATGTGACGCTGGATCGTTTTAACGTTTCACAGACCCTATGGGAGCAATAATGTCCAGGGAAATGTTCCTCAACAGCGTCCTCCCCGTCTATTACAGTATGTTTTGGATTAATGGCCGACACTATTTAAGATAGGATAACATAAGACGGAACTTTTTTAATTTCTTTGGGGAAATGCAGGCGTTTATAGCAACAGTGTCCGAATGAAAGACAGGATTCACACAAGGTAAAACATAAAGATAAAATACAAATACAAATAATAATACAATAAAAATAAAGTGATAAAGTAACTATTGAAACAAGATATCAGGGTAAAAAGTGGAGCATTTGATCCACACATCCAGGCACATGCACAGACATCAAAGTGGGCTTGAGCCCCTGCCCTTTTTCTTCCTCCAGAGAAAGTGCTTTTTTTCATGTTTTTCTCTCCAATAAATGAATATATATCTACTGCTGTTTGCGCACAGTTTCCCTTTCCAAAAATATATTGATTGAATACAAAATAAAAACATCAGGTGGGGAGATTAGACTGTGAAGTTCCGATGCTCTCTCTACCCTCCCTCCACGTCTCCTGCACAGCAGTGCGGACATCGACAGTCACTTCAGAGTACAGACAGGTAGCAGAACCTCCCATTTCAGAGTCCCATGCTATGCCGGCTTTTCTTGGCTTGTCTGAAGGTGAGTGGAGATGAACACATGACTACACTGCCAGTGCCTCGAGTTCACAGCTAATTAGCCAAAAGACAAAAGCAAATATAGTTAACTAGGTAGGCTACTAGCTAACGGATAAGTTAGCTCAAGGTTTAGCTCAGGCAATGTATCATGGGCATACAGGCTAATGTACTGTACTTAAGGGGAGATACTAAAGGTGAATACAGTAAAATGTGTATCTAATAACATCATCACAATCGCCACATTGATATGCAAATTAGGCGTTAACTAGACCTAATTAAAATGCGCTAATTTGCATGCAGTTACCAGGCATTGCAGGTGAACATGATAAAACATAGCACCTCACAAGTTCCCCAGATAGTTACTAGTCAGTATTTGTATTAGAAATGTTATGAAATGCAGATTAGCTTTAAATCTAGATGAATTCAGACTTAACGATCTTTTTGCCTGTAATGTCCTTAAACAGGAACTTCATAATTGTGATTATTTGCTGCTCATTTAATAACTATTCTTGTTCTAGTTTGTTATCATGCTCTTGTGCGTAGTGAATACTAAAGAAGGCCATTGTCTCTGTGTTAACAGAATTCTGCTGAGTATTAAACAATGGCGTCAAAGTCAGAGATGTGCAACTATTTTTAACTTTTTGTTTTAAAACGTTTTTTTTATAAATTATTCTGGGAAGTGCCCTTTTTCTCACTTGAGCTCCTGCCCCCCAACATGTCCCTGCACACTATGCTTTAGTGTTTAGCATCATATTCCCAGCAGTCTGCAAAGAAAAACACAAGTTATATATTGACCCTCTTCAGTTACTGAACATTGCACACAGCATATTTGTATTTATTATTATTTATCATAGCAAAAAGCTGTAAATGTGAGTATTTTTCACAATTGAATCTATTCAGTTTGACCTTTGCAACATTCTTCACACCGTATTAAAGAGTCTAACTTGCAGGCTTTTTACTAGTCGTCACAGGAAGATACCTTCTTACCAAGCATAGGATACTCATGTGACAATAAAGTGACGTAGTTTTGTCGGGTGACCTCGAAGTTACATCCAGTATTTCCTGACAGGTCGGTAATTTCACTGACACACCACAGATTTAAATCCCATGTGTTGCCACGTCTCCGTGAATCTTCCTGTCGAGTATATGCGGTGGGATTATTCCTGTTTCTTCGAGTTTGTCCTTGTCATAAGAGAGTGCTCGGTCGAGGCCCCGAGTGCCAGGCGTGGATGTTTGGGTGTCCTCGCTGACACGCTGACATTTACCGCTCGGCTGCCGTCTTTGTGCTGCTCTCATCACCGTGACAGCGGATTTACACAACGCCAAAAATCCCAGCGCAGTATCAATTTGCTCAGCCAGCTCGCGGTAAATGGGGGATAAGATGCACCCGAGACGTAAAGACACATGCACATTGAAGAGAAATGCAGTGGAGTGTAGAGAGACAGGAGTGGAAACACACACACACACACACACACGCACACACGCACGCACACACACACACTGCTGGAGTGAGCGAGAGCTTTAAAACTCAAATTGGCTGGTGTGAAAATACCCTCAGAGGAAAGTGATTTAAAGTGACAGAGTGACTTTTGTTCACACGGGCGCCTGATTCACATCCCAATGATTATATTATCTCGTCCAAAAGAAAGATGGATTTCAAGCCTGTAAATATGAAAACATGGCTGTAAAGAAGCATTGGCATGCATGGAGCATTTCTCATTATCTTTTTCAATATCGATCGGGCATCAAACGAGCGTCCATCCAGCTAAGACTGTACCCACGGTCCATCATGCAGGCAGGCGGTGATGCATTATTAATCTCCTCTGGGCATATTGTTGTCATAAATACTTTAGAGAGCCTCGTGACGAAATCCTATACGTTAATGTTCAAACTTTCGTGATTTAATAGTAAGTGCATATTTAAATGGGAATAAGGGATGTATTTGTATTTTGGGCCATACTTCCTCGAAAGTATGAAATGTATTTGTGCATACGCTTCTTCTTGACCCCTGCAACAGGAAGTCTTCCCTGCTTTCATAACGCAGCCTCTGCTCTCTGTATCTCCGCTCACGGAGGTGAACTGATTCACGCAACAAATATCTCCAGGTGCTTTATATTGCTTTTTTCTTATCTTATTGCAATGTTATTTGCTTTAGCAAGATGTGAGACATTTACCATACCACCGTTTCACAGTTATGAAGTTTCCAAGTTTATTTCTAGAACAGCTATTTACTGAGCGTAATTTGTTTTTTAAATGAATGCATTGTTCCTCCATCGTATTAATGAACATTTCAACTCTCAGAAGAACGTTTGTACCGTGTAACTGTTGACCTTTTTATTATTATAAATATTCAGTTTTAGCTTGAAAAAAACAAGTGGTGCAAGTGGTAGGGAACGTGTTTATTTAACACATCAACACTAGCTTGGCTCTCAACCCCGCTGATTCAGCCCAGTCTGCTCTGATTGGTTAGCTATACTCTGTTGTGATTGGTCAACCTCTTAGAGATGTTCCGCCCCTTCGCCTATCACGTATAATGTGTTAGAGCGCTAGCCAATGGAAGCGTGAGTGTTACAGAGTGATGTCACTGTGTTCAGGAAGTAAACAAAGGAGTCCAATGGAGGCGTTTCAGGCCGGCGGGGGTAGTGTATGTCATCCTTTACAGCAGGGGTGTCAAACTCAAGGCCCGGGTGCCAAATCCGGCCCGCCACTTCATTTTCTGTGGCCCCACAAGAGCTTGCAAAGAATATAATAAGTTTATTATAATGTTACGTGCCGCTTTACAGGAGAACGTTTCCCATAAACTACATGTCCCACAATGCATCTCATTTTGTGACATGCGCAATGAAGAGACTTGCAATGATTTGCCCAGGACTTCTGCTTTCAGACGTAGTTAATTATGAAGTTATTACCCTATCCGATAATAATCCAATGCAGAGGAAATATTGTAAAATTATACATTATTTTATATTTATTATGTATATTTATATAGTCTTAAAGTTACCACCGGCCCTTTGAGTGCAACCATAATTCGAATGTGGCCCGCGATTACATTTGGTTTGACACCCCTGCTTTACAGAAACCTAAATAACACACTACAGGAAAGGGAAAACCCCCAAAGCATAGGTTATCTTTAAATAAAATAAATAGCATTAGCGTTAAGACCCTGAGTCGTTTGTGAACACTGGCGCTCTGCAGTGAGTGAGTACTCGTTTGTTCAACCTCAAGGACACATACAGTATAATCCAGCATGTAGGCAGCCGCAGTCGTTTCTATTATTTTCCAGCGGCCTCATCACAGAACTTTGCGTGGGGCCACAAGTCGGCCAGTGACGGCCCGCAGCAAAGTACACAGAAACGCCATAATGGACTAACAGTGGCACGATTGAAGAGAAGCTAGCAAACAAGAATGTAAACAATGTGAGAGCAATCACAACATAACTTGTTTCATATCATTGTGAAATAGACCGACCTGAACAGTTAATATAATTTCTGAGTAAGCTATACAATTGTGATGATGTCCTTAAGTGGGCAATTAGCCCTTAACTTTATCTCACTGAACACGTTCTTTATGTGACACTACCTTGTTAACGGTGAGTGTCACAGCCCTCAGGCTCAGCTGCAGTATGGCTGTTTCTAGATCAGCTGACAGCATCTATTCTGCAGTTAATGTGGCGTTCTAAGAAGCTGCAGTAAAGATAATGTAAGTGTTGTAAAAGTGCTCAAGCTAATTAGCTCGCTGGCAGAGGTGCGCCATGACAACGGAGCTGGAGGAAATGGAGAAAGGACGAGCAGAAGGTTTTATAATGGAGTGAAGTGAGACTCTGAAGGTTAAAAGGTCATGTGACGCACAGCATCCTATTCTGCACAATTACTGATAAGCCTCTCATATTGTATGACTCTGTGAAGCAGAAAGATTACGCCTTGTTTTGATATTTTAATAACGTCCTTATCTCAGAAATGTACACTAATTAATCCATGTCATCAGATTAATCAAATCCAGATATTAGACCAATCCCTGATGACATTCATTTCAAACTATTTACATGTAATTACCACACGCGCGCGCGCGCACACACACACACACACACACACACACACACACACACACACACACACACACACACACACACACACACACACACACACACACACACACACACACACACACACACACACACACACACACACACCATGTATACATCACTTCAAGGGACATTACATTGATTTACATGCATTTCCTGGAGACTTATCCTAACCTTAACCATAACCAACACATGCCTTACCCTAACCCTTACCCTTACCCTTACCCTAATCCTTACCCTTAACCTTACCTTAACCATTAACCTTACCCTTAACAAGTCTTCACCCTAAAATTAATGATTCCCCTCATGGGGACCTCCATTTTGTTCTCATAAGGGAGGCGAGTCCCCACACGTGACTATGTAAACAGATGTAGGTCCCCACAAGTATAGTAATGCTAGTACACACACACACACACACACGCACACACGCACGCACGCACACACACACACACACACACACACACACACACACACACACACACACACACACGCTGTATCTGTCCTTCCTGCATTGAATTAGAATGGATTGGACAAGAGCATTAAATGTGAATCTTGTATTACCAGACTGTAGGGCTGACTTTATGCAGTGTAAAGACAAACTATTAATCACTCACAAAACTCACTTTGGAGTTATGGCTTATTGACCTTTTCTTACACCAGTAATAGATTAACTGTTGCACACAAAAAAATACAATCTGCCCGTACATGATGTAGTCTTTTCTTACTTTCTAGAGCAAACGGGTGGTTGTTGAAATGCTTAATTTTCTATTGCAAACAATACTTAGGGTTAAGTATACAATACTTAATACCTAAGCCTATAGAGAAATTGTCTAATGATGGATACTTTGTCCCAACAGTCCCTTTATCAGCCCGCTCCTCTGTACTTGCTGTAATGTTGCCATGAAGGTCACGTCTGAGCAGATTTTAGATAATGTTGCGTTACGGGAATAAAGCCATCCTGTATTATGAAGACTTAACTGTCCACTAAAGGATAACAGCTTAAAAACTGCTGCTTCTATCGGTGATTAGTACATGAAAGAACTCCATTACAGCCATGCACAAGATTGAATTTCAAATAAAAACTGTAGTTTAAATTCCTTTGACTGCATTATTAGTTTTAGTTCCTCACATTCCGTCTATTCCGGGGAGACATGATACACCATTGAATACACTTTGATTAGTTAATTATCTGTAAGAGCAGCCCAAAAAATTTGCCCAGACCCGCTCGGTTTATTAGAGATTCTGTCAGAGCATTAGTCCGTGCGGTGCAGAGGGACTAAACCTCCATCTTTAAATTATTCATTTAGACAAATTGTATCTATATTTGACATGCACGCCTGGCACTTTTCAAAGCTTAAATCCGTCTCTACCTGGCACCTCTGTGGTAATCAGACCTCTTGTGAAGCGGCGCTGCAGCTTGGGAAGTGACACGGTGGAATATGTGACCCATGCTCCGTCGAGAGAAAGCGCTTTAATCAGAAATCCCTGGAAAGCTGTAAGGAGACAGGCGCCCTAGGGATGTCCCGATCACCTTTTGTTGCTCCCGATCCGATTCCGATCATTTCATTTTGACAATCTGCCGATATCGATTTTTCCCGATCCGATCTTTATGCAATGCATTAAGAGGGAAAAAAGGGAACAGGTAACGGCTGGTCATCCAACGCGATGAATTCAGCTATCTTGGCTGTTATTTGTTTGGCCTTTTCTCTGTTCTGGGGCAGTTTCTCTTTCCTTTTGAAAGTCTCTGAAAGTGTCGGTTGTTTCAGTGCCGTTCCCTGAGTGGCCGCTGTGTACTCGTCGTGTTGTTGTTGGTGTTTGTTTCTCAGGTGGCGTATTAGATTGGTCGTGTTGAACGTAGCTCTGTTCTTTCCACCACGCGGAACCTCTGCCTTGCAAACATTGCATCTGGCTGTTACACTGCCTTCGCTTTCAATTTTATAATACTTCCAAACTCCTGACATTTTCTCCGTCCCGACTCCCGAGTCACCAGCTGAACGTAGCCTCTCGTTAGCTTGCTGCTACTATTAGACACTGCGCCCACTCTGTTGCCAGATTTGAGAGAAATAAGCAACCAGGTCTGAAAACAAGCCCAAAAGAAGCAACACATACATGATGTTGTGTAATTTTAAACCAAAACTAAGTCCTCAGGATGACTTTAAGACGTGAACATGGTCATTTTTGTTTTGTAACATTAAATTAAAAAAAAAAAAAAATTATAAAAAAAAAAAATTCCCGATCCCCGATTTTTTCCTCCCGATTCCGATCTTTTGAAAATCACGTGATTGGCTCCGGATCGGGACATCTCTAGCCCTTTGTGTTGCCAGGTTTAATCACTTTTCACTCACCTTGGCTGTGCTTTGAGTCTGACTTCCACCTCCCATGAGCCTCCAGTGATACAGCTCCGTTAAAGATCAGATAGATAGATGACTAATTGGGGAGTGAAGGAGAAACGACGGCAGCGAGATTGAACACAAATCAATGTTCAGGAGGTGTTCAACTTCAGCAGCTGCCTTAACACATCTTTATTTCCATGCCATGAAGAAGCACTAAAGAAGATTTTGAACAGATGTAAGAATGACTGGAAATCAGCTGTCGTATACCTTCCTATCAGGGTTTCAATATTAGGTTTATTTAAAAAGGAGGCAAAGCAGAGGCTTGTGGGTATCTTCCATGATGACGGGGACATTTAACTCGTACTCCAGTCCAGTCAGCTGTCTTTTGTTAACATACAGGTTAAATAAGGAATAGAAACACAAGGAGAAATATGAGGCACTTTTTCCCCGACAAGGTGAGACGAACAAGAGGACGTGAGAACAGTATGAAGGGCAAAGGAAGGAAGGGAGAAACGTGGCGCCATGGACAAATGCGTGGATGACAGACACTTAATAAGAAGCCGAATTTGAGAAATGGTGGCGAGTGAACGACAGGAATAAATGAGAGAGCGAATGAGAGGAATAAGTGATAGAGCTGTCCTCCAGCCAATCACTGAGTGTTTTCATTCTGTGCAGGTTTCCAAGGTTGGAAGGCTTCGACACACACTGTTGTGTAGACAGCGCGAGGCACACACACACACAGACACACACACAGACACACACACACACACACACACACACACACACACACACACACACACACACACACACACACACACACACACACACACACACACACACAGTGTTACAAGGAAAGAAGACAGGTGTAGGAACAGCAAGAAGCCAAATCAGCCCAGCTATTATCAATGTTTCCAACCTGATCGCCAGCTCCCTCTCTTTATAACACACACCCACACAAACACACACACACACACACACACACACACACACACACACACACACACGCATATTTCCCCAGCTAGAGAAAAACAGGTGTAGACAGCAGGGAATGTAGTCTATGGGGCTTTTTTGTGATGTGTATTGTTGCTCCCATAATCTCATACCTTTCCTTCTCATTTGCTACGACTCCCACCCACATGTTTACACACACACACACACACACACACACACACACACACACACACACACACACACACACACACACACACACACACACACACACACACACACACACGTTGTTGGCAAAGGCTGCCCTACCTTCCTAGGTCCCTGGCCCAATTTGAACATTATCAGTGAGCGATGGTGGCCCACTGGTGCCAGAAGAAAAAAAAAGTTTCATTTTCCACACCTTGCCCTGATGCAAACTTCTCTCCAATGAGAGATCGAAAAACATTTTGCCTCGAAGCATTTTTAGTTTGTGTTCAGTGGCTGACTGTGACTGCTGTGCCTTTGAAAAGTACCCAAATAATTTCCCAGATGGAACAGATGCAGTGAGCTCAAGACAAGTTGAAAAGTTCAATGTAGAAAATGGTCCTTGACTCTCATGTGAAGTATGTATGTATCACATAGGGGACATGCTCAAGTCGGACCAACTCCCAGAGGGAATACGTCAGAATGTTTCGGTGTTAAGCACAACTTGTACTACCTTTTAAATAACGGCAGCAAAATCATGTTGGTGCTGCACTTAGTTGATGTCAGTGTATCTGGGTCATTCTACACCGAGAAAATGTTTTCTGGTTTCCCTCTGATGTCCTCCAGTTTCTTTGACTTTGACTGAGTTCACTGATGGACGTAAAGCTTTCCTACGGTTTCACCGCAAGCTGCTGACTGAACCTTATTTACTACGCTTGGAGAGACAAATCACATGTTCAATTGCTATTCATGGACAGTGTCAGCTAGGCCAGTGTTTCTCAAACTTGTTCATACCAAGGACCACTTAACCAATAAAAAAACACTCGCGGACCACCTAACTCCACAAATATCCAAAGACACATCGTTTTTTACAAATCGCCTGAAAATTGTACAAACAAGTGGAAATATGTGTGATGAAGGTGCTTATCTGGGCTATATCATGCAATCGAAAGTGAAACTTAAGCTCGTTCCATTGCGGAGATATTCCCGCGAGAGTGCGAAAAACTTAAATAAATGTATTTATTTCAAATGTGAAATTGTACCAATATATTCACGGACCACTAGGGGGCGCTCACGGACCACCAGTGGTCCGCGGACCACACTTTGAGAACCACTGAGCGAGGCAGTGATCATTGTTTTTCAGTTGCATTATGGGAAAGGTTTGATCCAGTTTTAGTAGCTTGACCTGTACCAGGAAGTCAAAGTCAGTCCTTTTTGTTTCCCGTTCCTTGGTTTTTCCTTCTTTCTTAAACGTGTGAGACAACAGGAAACATCATGCATTTTGACATCGTGGCCGGATCTCTCTCTCTATTATTAAAGCAAACACAAGACTAGCTTATTTTGTTTTTGACCGTGTGATGAAACTACTAATTCAGCGTGTTTTCTCTCACTGCTGATGATGTGGTTTTGGCCTCTGCCATCCGTTGGACTAACACTATTTATTCAATCAATACTCCCTTGAGTCTGCCTAATCTCTCTCTTTCTGGTGAAGAGCCAATTTGGTCTAAACACTCGTACCTTCATTTACACAACCATAACATCTCTTGGCTGTAGCCACCATCAGTATATCCCTATGTGTTGCCTTTATATCATAATCAGTCAGGTGCATACATAAAAGTTAAACAAAATTAAAACTAGAAAAATATTTAAAATAATAAGAAATATAATAAAATTGTTTATTTTATTATCTTTGCTTTTTAATGACTGTTTTTAAATGCCATTTTCTTAATGTCTTTTATTTTTGTAAAGCACTACCTTGTGTTGAAAGGTGCAATATAAATAAACTTGCCTTGCCTTAACATATAACAGTATTTACATAGAAATGGAATGGAATAAAATTCGGCAGTAATAAAGAAAGCAGATATTGTTGTACATTGTGTGCATTCCTCTAGGAACCTCTCCAGGGACGTCCCACAGACACGGGAACATTGTTATCTCTGCTGCTGCACTGTATTCACACCCTCCCCCACTCTTGCCTCCCCTGCATCCTCAAAATGTCTCTTCCTGCCTCCCCCCCCTGAAGATAAACACAGCCAGCAGCGGTAGTTGAAGTGTCACCCGAGGCTCATCCATCCCGCACTCTCACTGCAGCATCAGCCTAATGCACTCATTACCACATACTCTACTATAAAGGAAAGAACTATAGATGCTGCGGCTGCATAAGCTTTTAACAGGATGATGTAAGTGATGGTAATTTACATATAAAATACACCGGAGATATGGGAGCTGTGTAGAGGCAGCGCCAACATTTTCATATCATTTCACTCTCAAATCCCCTAATAGAGCATAAACAAGATTAGCATACATGTTGCGTTTTTGGTCAGTGGGGACAGCATGCCTCTATCGTTCTGTAATGACCCCATGAAAATATTGTAAAGCATTTTCTGCAAAACCAATTTTCCGTATAATTTACAAAAGAAAGCACAAGTCAGCATCCGGCTTTGAGCACAGACTAGGTTTTTTAACAATGCTTATCCTTAAATGCCCCGGAGAAAGCCTCATATCTCGGTATTACATGGCTGAGATGAATACTCTATTCTGATTGGTCAATTTGGACATGCAGCTCTTTCTCTGTTGTAGGCAGTTGTTAAGGACGCTATGATCAAGGGACTAAGTGCAGCCTCATCAATCCCAAGAGAAAAAGTCTGGTCAGGTTAACATCGGCCAAAACACCATGGTATACTTTCTGAATACTTACTTTGATATTTTGGACGAGCAAAAAAAACACAGAAAGGTAAAAGACACAGAGAGCTGGACAACAGCAAAACCAGCAGAAGAACAACAACAGGAAGTAAACACCAAAGGGAACAGCGGAAGAAAACCACCTGGAAGTAAACATTTAAAGGAACAACGGAAGTGGACAGCCAGGAAGTGAACACAATAGGGAACTTAAGGAGAAGACAGCCAGGAAGTAAACACTTAATGGAACAGCAGGAAGTGAACACAATAGGGAACTTAAGGAGAAGACAGCCAGGAAGTAAACACTTAATGGAACAGCAGGAAGTGAACACACTAGGGAACTTAAGGAGAAGACAGACAGGAAGTAAACACTTAATGGAACAGTGGAAGTAGGAAGTAAACACAATAGGAAACTGAAGAAGAAGGCAAACAAGAAGTAAACACTTAAGGGAACAGCAGAAGTAAACATACAGGAAGTGAACACAATAGGGAACTTAAGGAGAAGACAGACAGGAAGTAAAAACTTAAGGGAACAGCGGGAGAAGACAGACAGGAAGTAAACACTTAAGGGAACATCGGAAGTAGACAGGCAGGAAGTAAAGACTTAAGGGAACAGCGGAAGTAAACATACAGGAAGTGAACACAATAGGGAACTTCAGGCAAAGACAGACAGGAAGTAAACACTTAAGGGAACATCGGAAGTAGACAGATAGGAAGTAAACACTTAAGGGAACAGCAGAAGTAAACATACAGGAAGTGAACACAATGGGGAACTTCAGGAGAAGACAGACAGGAAGTAAACACTAAAGGGAACATTGGAAGTAGACAGACAGGAAGTAAACACTTAAGGGAACAACATAAGTAGACATACAGGAAGTAAACACAATGGGGAACTTCAGGAGAAGACAGACAGGAAGTAAACACTTAATGGAACAGCGGAAGTAGGAAGTGAACACAATAGGGAACTTAAGGAGCAGATATACAGGAAGTAAACACAATAGGGAACTGAAGGAGAAGACACACAGGAAGTAAACACCAAAGGGAACAGAAGAAAAAGAAGGCAGACAAGAAGTAAATACTTAAGGGAACAGCAGAAGTAAACATACAGGAAGTGAACACAATAGGGAACTTAAAGAGAAGACATACAGGAAGTAAACACTTAAGGGAACAGCGGGAGAAGACAGACAAGAAGTAAACACTTAAGGGAACATCGGAAGTAGACAGACAGGAAATAAACACTTAAGGGAACAGCAGAAGTAAACATACAGGAAGTGAACACAATGGGGAACTTCAGGAGAAGACAGACAGGAAGTAAACACTAAAGGGAACATTGGAAGTAGACAGACAGGAAATAAACACTTAAGGGAACAGCAGAAGTAAACATACAGGAAGTGAACACAATGGGGAACTTCAGGAGAAGACAGACAGGAAGTAAACACTCAAGGGAACAGCATAAGTAGACATACAGGAAGTGAACACAATGGGGAACTTCAGGAGAAAACAGACAGGAAGTAAACACTTAAGGGAACATCGGAAGTAGACAGGCAGGAAGTAAAGACTTAAGGGAACAGCGGAAGTAAACATACAGGAAATGAACACAATGGAGAACTTCAGGAGAAGACAGACAGGAAGTAAACACTAAAGGGAACATCGGAAGTAGACAGACAGGAAGTAAACACTTAAGGGAACAGCAGAAGTAAACATACAGGAAGTGAACACAATGGAGAACTTCAGGAGAAGACAGACAGGAAGTAAACACTAAAGGGAACATTGGAAGTAGACAGACAGGACATAAACACTTAAGGGAACAACATAAGCAGACATACAGGAAGTGAACACAATGGGGAACTTCAGGAGAAGACAGACAGGAAGTAAACACTCAAGGGAACATAGGAAGTAGACAGGCAGGAAGTAAAGACGTAAGGGAACAGCGGAAGTAAACATACAGGAAGTGAACACTATAGGGAACAGTAGAAGAAGACATACAGGAAGTAAACACTATACGGAACATGGTATGGGCTCTGCCAATGTTTAAAGGAAACTGTGAACAGACTTGAACAGTTACAGAAAACCTCCATCAGTGCTGCCGTCATGTTTTGTCACATGGCAGTTGCCGCAGTTTGCCATTGATACTCAGTAAAACGGACCATTGTACCTCAGCAGAAGTGCATAGATCAACGTGTGGGGTCAAATGAATGATTGATTTAGTAAGTAGCCACGTACTGAGTTGGATCATATGCACCGAGCTGGTGATATAGCGAAAGGAACCGGTCATCCAAGACCTGCTCACCCTTACTTTCCCAATAATGACCCGCTCGCTGCATATTCGACCCTACCAGGGTTAGTTGAACCGTGAAGAGAGTAAAGCAGTCTGAGTGAAGTCACTGCTGCTGGAGGCGAGGCTGTAACGCTCAGTGGGATGATGTGGAACAGCTGGGCATGCGATGAGATGATCGATGGCATAATGGCCGGGTTTCAGCCGTGTTTGGGCAGTGTGGCACGACATAATGTAGAGTGGGCATAATTATTTCATCACTGAGATCCTGGACTTTTTGATTCTACACTCTGTCGAAGGCAGTGGGTGATAACTTGTAGTCGGAATAGAAGGACTAGTAGGATTACTTTTTTTAATGAATGCATTCATTGCCATGCATGGTAATATATGACTCAAGTCTCCGGTTGAGATCTTATCCGTGCTCATCATGAACATTTCACACCGTGGGATTGAGTCTTGCTGTTCAATTAAAGAAAAGATTCAGCCGCCCTCTGCCTTCTCAAAAGAAGATTATACCATATAAGAAATAATGAATGTGAATCCCATAGTAACTGGTATTAAAATAAGGGTAATACTGAGACATGTGGAAACCACTCGCAGTGCTTCCAGTTCCTTTTCAGACACACACTTCTGCTACACAATGAAATACGTTGCAAGCATGACATATATATTCTTATACTCTGATTGCACTCTGATTGCCCTTTACACTGTTACATTGTATTTTGTGTTGTGTGTGTGTTTAACAGAGACATATGATAATGATTTATATATCAGGAGGGCAAAAGGAAGTGTAAAAGGGGGATATGCAAATGGCGGAGGGGTTTAATATGATCTCAACGGGACCAATCTGGTTAAATAAAGGTTTGACATGAATAGTTTAATGATGGGGTGTAGGACCAGTTGGCTGTTTCCTTTTTATGAATATATATTTTGAGACTTGTGTTCGGGGTGCAGAAGCTGTCAAGGTTTCAAGGCTTTTATTAGCATGTGTGCATCGCTACCGTTTAGTTATGACAATGCATATCTTAGGTCACAGGCTCCTCCAACAGTGCAGCACAATATAACAGATGCAATAGTACAAGTAAATAGAATAGAATATAGTAGAAACAGAATATAATAGAAACTGTGCAGCAGAATAGTCAGTAATTGGAATATTGATATATATGACTTGAACTTCTCTATCCTCTGAGCATTAAGTGGCTCTGTTCCTACATTTCAGATTGATTTCACTTGTATATTGACTTTCTTTATTACTTTATTAAAGATAACTACATACAAACTGTGTCCATGAATCATTTATCAGTTTCTCTTAATTCCTCCACAGAGGTCAGGGTGGGTGGATGGATGGGGGGACTCGGGGGACTGCTGTTTGTTTCCTATTTCAAACCATGAGTCAATGTTCTGTGTTTCTCCCTACCCTTACGGCAGTTCTGTGCGCTGGGCTTCAGTTTCAGTTTCTCTAGAAATAGATGCAGACGGGAAGCAACCACACACTTCAGGGAGGAAGGTCGTCACCCATGGGCCATCACAGTACCTCCAGCAGATAAATGCTCTTTGCTGAAGGCTACTCTTTCTTGTTAACACCTACACTGTTCCCCACGCTGCCTGCCCTCTGCCCATGTGGTCCGCCCCTCACTCATAGTGACCTTTCTGTCTCTGTGTCAGAAACTGTGATCTTCCCCCGAAAACCTAAACAAAGATTAATTATTTATCAATGCACTGGAGAAAGCCTCATATCTCGTTATTACATGGCTGAGTTGAATACTCTATTCTGATTGGTCAATTTGGACATCCAGCTCTTTCTCAGGCAGTTGTTAATGACTATCTGATCAAGGGACTAAGTGCAGCCTTATCAAGCCCAAGAAGTCTGGTCAGCTTTGGCTAAAAAAGAAAATATGTTCTGTTACAAGAAAGGTGATAAAGAAAAAAAAAACATAGTATACTTTTCTGAATACTTACTTTAAGATATTAAGGCTAAGATGAACGCCTAAACTCCAGCGCTCTCGAGCCCCAACTCTAAAGCTGCAAACATGATTCCTGATTTGCCCTTTGCTCACCGCAAGGTGTTTCTATTGTTACCTCGCCTGCTAGCCGCGCCATACAGCCGTCATCTGATTAGTTGCAGGTCGAAAGGTGAGCGACAAAGGAGGTCAAAGTTCAAATAATTTCAACTTTGGGCGTGAAAAGGCAGCTACAGACACAGCCAGTTACCTGCTGAGTGTCAGTTCTAGTCAACACGTATATTCGTACAATATTAACATAGTTTATTTCCTTTATTCTCAAAAATCAGAATCAGAATCAGGTTTATTCCAGGTAGGTTAACAAATACGAGGAATTTGACTTGGTGTTGTGGTGCATACATACAAACACAAGATGGAAGACTATTAGAATATTTTAAGAAAACTATAACAACATAACAGAAACTATAACAACATATAGCATCACATCACATTTCCTAGCATGGTTTGAAAACCTCTCAGTGAATCAGTTTCGTTGCCACGGGGATCTGTTTCGTTTTAGAGTAAGCCAAGCTCTTTAAAAAGCTCCTCGTGATCCGTTAACCAATCGAATACTGTTATGACCTTGATGGAGTCATGGATATGTAAAATCAATATCTGGCTAATCAAATACATTTGGCTTGATTGGAATTGCTAAAAGAAAAATCAGGCCATCTGAGTTAAATGTGCTAAGAACAGGGACGCGGGACGTCAGTCAGAGTTGGGGCTGCGGGGGGGGGGGTGCTAGTGGCGCGCTTACACTATACTGTAGGTGCGCCGCGTTTGGGGGTGCGGGTGCTAGTGGCGCGCTTACACTATACTGTAGGTGCGCCGCGTTTGGGGGGGGGGGTGCTAGTGGCGCGCTTACACTATAGGTGCGCCGCGTTTGGGGGTGGGTGCTAGTGGCGCGCTTACACTCTAGGTTCGCCGCGTTTGGGCTAGTGGCGCGCTTACACTTCTAGGTGCGCCGCGTTTGGGGGGGGGGGGTGCTAGTGGCGCGCTACACTATAGGTGCGCCGCGTTGGGGGGGCGGGGTGCTAGTGGCGCGCTTACACTATAGGTGCGCCGCGTTTGGGGGTGGGTGCTAGTGGCGCGCTTACACTATAGGTGCGCCGCGTTTGGGGGGTGCGGGTGCTAGTGGCGCGCTTACACTAAGGTGCGCCGCGTTTGGGGGGGGGTGCTAGTGGCGCGCTTACACTATACTGTAGGTGCGCCGCGTTTAGGGGTGCGGGTGCTAGTGGCGCGCTTACACTATAGGTGCGCCGCATTTGGGGGGGGGTGCTAGTGGCGCGCTTACACTATAGGTGCGCCGTGTGTTGGGGGTGCGGGGTGCTTAGTGGCGCGCTTACACTATAGGTGCGCCGAGTTTGGGGGTGGGTGCTAGTGGCGCGCTTAACACTATAGGTGCGCCGCGTTTGGGGGTGCGGTGGCTAGTGGCGCGCTTACCACTATAGGTGCGCCGTGTTTGGGGGTGCGGGTGCTAGTGGCGCGCTTACACTAGGTGCGCCGCGTTTGGGGGGGGGTGCTAGTGGCGCGCTTACACTATAGGTGCGCCGCGTTTGGGGGTGCGGGTGCTAGTGGCGCGCTTACACTATAGGTGCGCCGCGTTTGGGGGGGGTGCTAGTGGCGCGCTTACACTATAGGTGCGCCGCGTTTGGGGGTGGGCTAGTGGCGCGCTTACACTATAGGTGCGCCGCGTTTGGGGGGGGTGCTAGTGGAGCCTAGCAGCATCCCCCCATGGCTAAAAACGAACTTCAGGTATTTTGATGTAGTCCATTGAATAACGGAATATGCACTGGCTGCATTTATTTAATGCAGTGAATCAGACTCTCACCTCCTCTGTATATTCAGATGGGCGCTCGCCGTTACATTTGTTCTGCTTTGTTGACCTTAAATGTAATAAACTCTATTCATGGTCAAAGAGAGTGTCAGCCAGACGATGATCTTTTTTTTGTTGCTCAGCTGTGCAAAGAACGTCCTCAGGGGTATTAATGGGGGTCATAAACTCTGCTACGGATATTTGAACACATTGAACTCTAAGTGGCCTTGCTCAGACAAGGACACATGCTCTCCCCTGGGGCCATTTCCATGCACAGAATTGGAAAATAGAAACTATTGATTTCTCCCCGTGTTTAATGAGATTGCCTAGGCTGTCTTTGATCATGTTTATGTTCCTTACCCGCTTGGTTCGTTGCTATTCATTACTTTGAAGGCAAAACGTACAATATATATTATTAATAATCCATTTTCTCAACTGACTGACAAAGATGGAAAGAGTTTCATCAGAGCTCGTGGGACAAAGTAATCAGCCTCAGGCATGATTGTGCATAATCTAAATGTAATCCAGCGACAATACGCACAAAGAAATGATGGGGAAAAAGGGTAATCCAGGTTTAAATGGCTTAAATCCAGTCATTGTGCACAGTGGATTTAAGAGTGGTGACAGACAACAACAATGTGGCTTTATGGTATTATGAATTACATCATAATATCCTCACGGAGATTTAAAAGACTATAATCGGGAAGCATGTTAATTCTGCTAATATTCTTTTATGTGAGATGCTCACAGTGGAGACTATGGATAACAATTTAAACCTAATCCTACATGTTTTTATATTAACTTTAGCTGGTTTTGGCTGAAAATCACGATTGAATGAATTGTCTCTTGACCATTTGCTGCATGTCATCGCCTCTGGTTCCCATTTCAAGTCTTCTCTGTGATAAATGGCACTGGGAATCATTAAGTTACATTCAGCTGTGTGTCCTGCCGTAATGTTCTGGGGTTTGCATTTGTCTCTAATTGATAGTATGACGCTAACCAACTACTGATATTACTTTTATCTCAAATTCCTCACAATCAAGGATGTAACTTTGGTTTTGAGAAGTGGGGGGGGACAGAAAACAGGGGGTCCTATATAAATACATGGAAATATTTGTTTACATAGATGACCAAACCATTTGAGACCCACTGAGATAACGTATACCTCATTCACACCAACGGTGTTTCAGGGCCGGTTCGGAGCTGGAGCTTGAAAAGCACCGGGTTTTCCTGTTCACACCGCAGCGGAGCCGCCTCTTAGCTCCGGAATCCGGTTCGTTTCAAGCACCACAAAAATTGTCCGGCCAGAGCAAAAGCACCGCATACGTCACGCTTACGTCGAGGCGGGGGCGGGATCAACTCCTGAACAACAACAAAAAGCCCCGCGTTTTTATCCAGCTTGTACACAACGATGGAGAAGAAACTTAACAAGCAGCAGTGGTCCACTGAAGAGACCAGCTACCTGCTGGGAATCTGGTCTTCCGAAGAGGTACAGAGGAAGCTGGAGCACAATCGGCCATTGTTGTTGTTGTCGGTGTGAGCTGTGAGGGGTTTCTCCGCGCGGTTTGGCTTCATGAAGCAGGCACGCAAACGGTTACGTCATGACGCAAACGATGACGCAATGACGCAGCACCAGTCGGACTCTGGGCAGTGTGAAAAGAGCCGGAGCTAAACCGAAGAACCGGTTCTGAACCTGAAAAAGCTCTAGCTCTCAGCTTGAACCGGAGTTGCGTTGGTGTGAATGAGGTATTAGGACTAAAGTTTACAATCTAATCACTCAGAGTCCTTTACCTCCCTGAGCTGACTGATCTCTCTCAGTCCGACTGTCCAGGACTCTCCCTCTCCTTATTGTTGAAACAGCTTCTCATCTCTGTTAGCTCCAAGCTAGCACCAGATGCTAACAACAACCCGTAACCTAGTTGCTCTCTCTCTCTCTCTCTCTCTCTCTACTCTCTATCTCTCTCGCTCTCCTCTCTCTCTCTCTCTCTCTCTCTCTCTCTCTCTCTCTCTCTCTATCTCTCCGCTCTCTCTGGCTCTCTCTTGCTCGGCACACTCACACCAAAATACGCTCATGCCACGCACCACGCACACCCACAGGCTCTGTCTGCCCCTCCGTGACAATGACCGCTTGCGTAAAAAAAAAAAGAAAAAAACATAACATACAGGATTTTGAAAAGTGGGGGGACATGTCTCCCCTGTCCCCAGTGGAAATGACACCCTGCTCACAATGAAAGCTTGATGGCTACAGCTTAAAGTGTCATGTTCTTGTACTAACACCAGCTGATATTGGCTCGAAAGCTTGATTTAATATATGTAAGATGTAACCATTAACTGATTAAATGTTCGAGCAGGTGTTGCATTGGGTGCCAGTCTTTAATTGATCGTTTGACACACGGTGCTTTGGCTCTAATCCAAGTCTACGCTGAAGTAATTGACACGTCGCACGCTGGGGTTTAACTTTATTGACATCCACATAGAGGAGGTGGCTCTACTCTACGGTGGTTGGCAGAGCTAAAGGGATTAAAAGGCATTGATGTGTTTAGGACCTTAAGCACGGCTGTCCAGAGAAATGCCTGGAGAGTGGAGATGTTGAGGCACATGCACTAAGAGCTGCTGCCAGTGGATTTCCTCTGAATCACATTCTGACTTTGTGATGTTACTAACAAATGTCATTTCATATCTTAAGCATGATCTAGTCCAGTGCTTCTCAAAGTGTGGTCCGCGGACCACTGGTGGTCCCTGAGCGCCCCCTAGTGGTCCGTGAGTATATTGGTAAACATTTCACATTTGAAATAAATAAATAAATTTAAGTTTTCCGCACTATCGCGGGAATATCTCCGCAATGGAACAAGCTTACGTTTCACTTTCTATTGCATGACAAAGCCCAGGGCAACACCTTCGTCACACATGTTGCCACTTGTTTGTACCATTTCCAGCCGATTTATAATCTGTTCTAGAAAAACGATGTGTTTTGGGATATTTGTGGAGTTAGGTGGTCCGCGAGTGTTTTTTTATTGGTTAAGTCCTTGGTATGAAAAAGTTTGAGAAACACTGCTCTAGTCGACATTTAAAGTGGGTATAGATAACAGTTATACATAACGATAGCTAGATAAGATACATAAGATGTTGATATGAAAGAAAAATGTAACATATGTTCCTTCGATGACAAGAAATATCAGAACAAATGACATTATAAGAACTTGCGCCGAGCTCAAGATGAGCAGGAACATTTGCTTTTCTATTTGATGTTGTCTGTGAGAGTTCAAAACCGTAGAAGTTATCTTCAAACTATCTTGGGGGTGTGTATTTACGTTAGATTCAGATTCAGATTCACAATGCTTTATTGTCCATTAAAGATAATGGAAATGAATGACAAACGTTACATAAGGAAGACTTAAAACATTTGTGGAAAGCATAACATGGACTTAAAGGTGGGGTAGGTAAGTTTCAGAAACCGGCTCGAGATACACTTTTTGTTATATTCCATGGAATGCTCTTGACATCCCGATAGCAATGAATATCTGAAGTGCTTTGACAAAAAATCCATTAAAAAATATCATCTGTAGAAGCCGTGGCGCTGTAAAAAGTACAACCATGGCCAACCTGCCTGTCAGCCTTCCATCGGGGCACACACTTATCTCGTGCCCTCATTGGTCATGTGCGCGTTCGTGTGTGTGTTGGAGGAGGGGCTCTGTGAGGAAGTCTGAAGGAAGAGGCAGATTTTCTCCGGTTGTGTATTTTCAAATTCTAGCGCACCTCAAGCTGCTTTCTCCAAAATTACCTACCCCACCTTTAATATTCTGGATATCAGTGCCTCCCCTGCACCAATTTGGTCATTCTCATGTGTATGTCGCTCACAAGAAACACACATTTGGAAATACTCAATACCCTTTTAAGGGGAAAATATTTAAATACTTACTATTGACTAAAACATGTAATTATAGATGGATAGTTTAGAGTAAGTAGACATCCAGGTGTTGTGGAATGTATGCACTGAATGACAAGTTTCACCCGTGATTGGCGTCTATCATATCCGACACAGGAAACATGAGTGTTCTTGACTTCTGGAAAATGTCTTCTTCTTCTTCTTATACTTCTTACTGTCCTCCATTATCAAAAACTAATACCAAATAAAGCAAACATTTGAAAATAATGACATAAAAAAAGGAAAATAGATACACCTCTCCCTTATAATTAACTTACCCTGCCACTGATTTAAGACATTTCCTCTTTCAAAGCCTTGTGCGCTGTGTTCAAGTGATGTGAGAGTTTGATTGACAGGTTCAGTCCTCCAGCCTTCACTCTGACACCAGCCTCACGTGTGTACACACACACACACACACACACACACACACACACACACACACACGCTGCTGTTCACTGTGTTCGAGACGGCAGGATGTCATTAACTCTGCGAGGAGAGCCTTTAATGTAATTAACAACGAGGAGACGAGGGGTGGCAACCGCGAGGTCGAGTAAATCTTCACCCCCCCCCCTCCCCCGCATCATTCACACACTCCCTCCCCTCTAAGCCCCTGTTGAGAAAGTGTGTCTTTAATTAACAATCTCCCATCCGACACACACACACACACACACACACACACACACACACACACACACACACTGCACTCAAACAGCACTCCTGGTTTAGAGTCAGAACACGGGGGCTTGATTAGTATTAATCCTTATCTGCAGAATGGACAGCTTCTCAAATTGTGTTTTTCCCTCGGCTGGCTAATTTCATGAAGAGCATAATTACGGCATTTTCAATTTCGCCCCTCTGCAGAGTTATGAAGCTGACAGTCTATCTCGGCACTGCAGCTGAGTAGTGTGTGTGCGTGTGCGTGTGTGTGTGTGTGTGTGTGTGGTGTGTGTGTGTGTGTGTCGATGTGTGCGTGCTTGCCGACGTGCCATTATGTGTTCGCGACTAAAATGAGAGGGAGAATTAGCAGGTTACGCGGGTGACTAATACAGATAATTTCGAGCCAAATCCAAATTGGAAAAGCAGCTGAAATCATGACAACTGTGTAAACTGCGCAGTCGGCCTCAACTCGTGTGCAAATACGGTTGGTTTAGTGACAATAGCGAGTGGAAATATTAAGATAATGTGGGTGCAAACATGTTAGTGCCAGCATACGGATGCCTGGTCCAAAAGGTGTTCAGTAACAGCGTGATATCCAGTAATCTGATTGACTTGCTGCCTCTGCGGTGTGTGTTCCAGCAGGATGAAAGGCGTGTCTGATTAGGGCTGGCAAACGGGCACCGTGTGAGTCAATGTGTGTGTGTTTTCATGCCTGCGCTTTGGTCACTCTCCAGTAGGGAGGTGGGTGCTGCCCTGAGGCGGTGGCCGTGTTCCCATCCTCCCCTCTACTTCTTTCATCTCCCCTCATATCTGTCTCTTCCCCCTCTTCCTCTAAGCGCTGCAACTTCCTCCCGATATCTCCACGTCCACCTCTCACTTAGCATCCGCCGCACATATCTTTATACTTATATACTTTGCAGCGAAAGATTTTATTTACATGCAGGCGATGCTCTGTCAGCTTTGATTATAACGTGGGGGCCTCGAGGCGCCGTGGCTCCCGATACTCCGTCACAGTCTTGCAGCTCTGCAAACACTACAGGCCAGCGTTGCCAGTAAAGCATCTCTGTCTTTACTGATAATGAGCTCTGTGTCCTCACTGATAGTCGAGTGCCAGATTCCCGCGAGGTGTGCCGCACGACTTCTGACACCAACAGGACGGCAGCTTATTTCCTGAGCAAACATGTCTGACTAATAGACAGTCTTTAAACGTTAGACTTGATTAAATAAAAGCGGAACGGTGCCCATAAGGTAGAGTAAAGAAAGAGACAAACAGTGGGTGTCTATAGTCCAGGAAGTCTGGAAAGTTGTACTGTGTGCAAAGCTTTAAAAACAGAACTCCTACATGGTGTACATCATAAAAACAATTCATTACGCCAAATAGCCAAACAGTGATGATAACCCGCAAATAACCTCATAAAGAAATTGCACTGCAGCGCCATATCCATTAGTCTGAATCCATTAGTTTTCAAACGGCCCCCCTTCAAGAAGACAGAGTTTCGTCTGACCATAAATCTACCTCTTAAAAGCCTAATGCGACGCGGAGACACATATTTAGCTAGCAGTTTAGCGCAAGTAATTAGCGTTTGTGAGCTCTGTGCCGCTGCCAAGTGCCAGCCGCCCAACATCTGTTCCTCCGCCGGCGCCGGGCCGTCGCTCAGCAGGTGGGGGAACGCTGTTCCTGTTTGAAACGAAAGGCGGACGTAAAACAAAGGAAACAAAGCAGCAGGTGTTGTAATGACCCATAGTTTTTAGTTCCTCTGTTTTATTTTGAAGTGTTCTCAATCCGTGTCATATCTGTTTTGACTTACTGTCAGTGTGTGTTTTCACTTCCTTATTAGTTCCATCTGCTCCCATCAGCCCTTAAAGCACCTGACCTCCTGTTCACCTGCACTTTATCGCCTCATTAGTTCAGCCTGTCTTCAAATCCGGCTCTTTTCTTGAGTCATTATTGGATTCTTGTTATATATTATATTAGGAAGATTTGTTCTATTTTGCTTCGTCTGGACCTGGACTGATGTAAAGGTATTTTGTGTTAAAGGTTTCTGTTTTCCACGGTTCACAGCCGAGTTTAAGGCGGCTAGGAGAAGGATACTCCACGTCTGAGGCCATGGTTCTCACGGAAACCATTGGACTGTAAACAAGTTCAAGTATATTGTGTTCTTGTTTTCAAGTGAGGGGATAATGGAGGGTGTTCGGAGTAGCGGTACGGTATGCAGTCGCTTTAATACACCATCGTGATGAAGACACCAAAAGGCGCAGCTCTGAATCTACCAGTCCATCTTCGTTCATGGTCCCACCTATGATCATGACGGGATGGTCATGACCAAAACAAAGATACAACAGGTCAAAATGGGTGACAGGAGAGTGGCTGGCATCTCTGTTAGGCATAAGGTGAGAAGTTCAGTCATCCGGGACAACTTGGAGACGAGCTACTTTGCGTCGAAAGGAGTTGGTTTAGGTGGTTCAGTCATTTGGTAAGGATGCCGTCTGATTACTTCCCAAGGGAGAAGTTTCAGGCGTGTTCGAAGGCATTCCCGGGACCAGGTGGGGGGGAGTATATCTCCACGCTGGCCCCCGAATCCCTGAGTCAGTGCTGGTGGCTAGAAAAAGGGAAGTTTGGGACCTCTTCGACCCATCTTTGGATGAAGAGAGATTGATGGATAGAAGCTCCTTTGTCCTGGTACGCCCAGCTCTGCTTTCCATGCCAGGTGTTTAAAGAGAAATGACCTCGTCTTTCAGTCACCTTGACCCATCTCCCATCAGCTACCATTAAACCCTGACTATCATGTCGGCCACCCCCCCTCAGCTGTGGCCCATCAGCATATCCTCAGCGTATTCCCACTGGGGGGGAGCTTCAGCACTTTCCCGTGTATATTGGATTCACTTCTCGCTCCGGCGGTGATGGATTTTCCATTTGTCGGGTTTGTGCCGTGTTGAGAGAAGCAGCGCATCAAGACTGTTGCATCTTCTGTCACTCCCCGTCGCACACCGTTTGCCCAATGCCACTTTATGATTTCTCTCTCCATATCGTGGGGGTCCATTAAACCCTGAGAAGTCATTGTTGAGGCAATAGGAGGGGGAAGTCTTCAGAGTATGCAGACAGTGTCGACACCCTCCCTTTTTGTTTTTTCTTCCCGTTTCCCTTTTTCTTTATTATTGTGCCAATAGCTTCGCTGTGGGCACATTTTCATTTCTGAGTTCCTGCCCCAACAGGAAGGAAGGGTGAGGGGGGGGGGGGGTTTAACAGAAGCAGAATGAAAGGGAGAGAAAGGGGAAGGTGGTGGAACATAAAGTTGCTCTTATCGGAACTTGCCAGGAGCAATGCGCACACAAAGCTGCTCGGGAATCCAATTTCGTCTTTGCTGTTAGTTTAAGTGATATCAGCGCAATTAGCTGTCACAGGTCGGAGTGTGAGCCGGCCGCGCTAAGTGGTTTCCTTAAAGCCCACCAGAGGAAGCGTGAGGGGACGTCAAGTCACCAAGAAAGACACAAAAAAGAAGCCCACTCCACAAATGGACCACGTCTTTATATGCCCTGCTAATAAATGTCAGCCGCCTCTTTTGTCTTGCTCTTGTCAGCTGCGCACTCTGGATGTAAATTGATTTCCGTCCTCAGTGCGTCTGCACGAGGGTGACTTTGAGACGTCGTCGTTCTATTTGTGCCTCGTGTAACTCAATTGTTCTGTGTGCTGTTGGTTTTTGGATGGGCTACAGAGGATCTCTACTTGTCGTGGAGGGCAAGCCGGAGAAAAGTCCTTCACAAGAGCAAGTAGAGCAGTGTTTCTCAAACTTTTTCATACCAAGGACCGCTTAACCAATAAAAAAACACTCGCGGACCACCTAACTCCACAAATATCCCAAAACACATCGTTTTTCTAGAACAGATTATAAATCGCCTGGAAATGGTACAAACAAGTGGCAACATGTGTGATGAAGGTGTTGCCCTGGGCTATATCATGCAATAGAAAGTGAAACGTAAGCTCGCTCCATTGTGGAGATATTCCCGCGATGGTGCGGCAAACTTAAATGTATTTATTTATTTCAAATGTGAAATGTTACCAATATACTCGCGGACCACTAGGGGCGCTCAGGGACCACCAGTGGTCCGCGGACCACACTTTGAGAAGCACTGAAGTAGACAGAAGTGCCTTGCTGGGAATATGCGACAATTCAATTCCAGTCTTTTCACAAATGGTTTAAAAGTGCAATCAGAAGACAATGAATGTGTGAAATGGGAAAACCCGGTTAACACAAAACAGAAAGTATTCGGTTCATTCATCAAACAGAAACATTTACAAGTCAGAAACACTAACGAAATGCCTTTAAAACTAATCTAAGCCTTACTATTAAATGGTCCCAACATGTGTTAAGACTATGTTGGACACAGTTAACACGGATGTATGTCAAAGGGGAATAATGGTACACATTGAATGCATTTCATGCTGTGTTCCGTGTGTATGCTAAAGTGGGAGTAGAAATAACTCTTAAAAGTTACAGTTGCTTAAAAATACTGAAACATAAAACCAGAACACAATCAAAAGTCAACTACTGACTAACTACGCTTTCTTTATACATTTTCTCAAACATTTCCTTACAGCCCTTTAAATCATCCGGCAATTAATTCCACTTCTTTACGCCAAGTACAGGGACACACTTCTGCTTTAAAGTAGTACGTGCAAATGTATTTATGTATTGTCCCCTGTATTCAACCTGTATCCTCCCCCCTCCTCCTCCTCCTCCCCCCTCCTCCTCCCCCCTCCTCCCTTCTCCCTTCTCCCTGGTCTTTAGGGGAGATCTGTGCTTTTAATATCCAAGGACTGGAGGCCCCGTTCGAGGCGGTGGTTCTGAACGGGACGTCCGGAGAGGGCCAGCTGAGGGCCCGGGGCCTGGTGGACTGCGAGCTGCAGAAGGAGTACACCTTCATCATCCAGGCCCACGACTGTGGCTCTGGCCCCGGGGGCGCGGAGGTCAAAAAGTCCCACAAGTGAGTAATGGACATTCTGACAGTGTGTCTGTGGAGGTTTGAGAGGTCTCCTATTATCCTGTTTTTCATTAATATCTCACAGGTCTCAGATATATACGGAGCCTGTCTCTGATTGGCTGAAACACCAAACAGATCATTGCAGCATTACCCATAATCCCCTCTGTTTCAGCCCTGTTTCCAAAGTGCTGATTCTCTGTCTGTTACTTTGGATGAAAATAAGGAGCCCCTCCCCACGCCCCTCTGAGAGAGGTTTGGTTACAAAGAACTCAATGGAGCTCTAGAGGAGAATTCAGGTGATAAGGGGGGGGGGGGGTTACCTTGGTTGCTGATTGGCTAATGGTTACTCAAGACAACACATCGTTATGACATCATAAAGTGGCCAAAATCTGATCAGCTCATTTTCAGACAGATTTTTATAGAAATGGATCAAAAAGAGAGAAAATCTTTGTTCCTGAAACTTTCAGAGTCTCTTTCCACAGAGGGGACACATGTTGATGTAGAAGAGACATGAAGAAGGGGGACACATGTTGATGTAGAAGAGACATGGAGAAGAGGGGACACATGTTGATGTAGAAGAGACATGAAGAAGAGGGGACACATGTTGATGTAGAAGAGACATGAAGAAGAGGGGACACATGTTGATGTAGAGGAGACATGAAGAAGAGGGGACACATGTTGATGTAGAAGATACATGAAGAAGAGGGGACACGTGTTGATGTAGAAGAGACATGAAGAAGAGGGGACACATGTTGATGTAGAAGAGACATGAAGAAGAGGGGACACATGTTGATGTAGAGGAGACATGAAGAAGAGGGGACACATGTTGATGTAGAAGAGACATGAAGAAGAGGGGACACATGTTGATGTAGAAGAGACATGAAGAAGAGGGGACACATGTTGATGTAGAAGAGACATGGAGAAGAGGGGACACATGCTGATGAAGAAGAGACATGAAGAAGAGGGGACACATGTTGATGTAGAAGAGACATGGAGAAGAGGGGACACATGTTGATGTAGAAGAGACATGAAGAAGAGGGGACACATGTTGATGTAGAAGAGACATGGAGAAGAGGGGACACATGTTGATGTAGAAGAGACATGGGGAAGAGGGGACACATGTTGATGTAGAAGAGACATGAAGAAGAGGGGACACATGTTGATGTAGAAGAGACGTGAAGAAGAGGGGACACGTGTTGATGTAGAAGAGACATGAAGAAGAGGGGACACGTGTTGATGTAGAAGAGACATGAAGAAGAGGGGACACACGTTGATGTAGAAGAGACATGGAGAAGAGGGGACACATGTTGATGTAAAAGAGACATGGAGAAGAGGGGACACATGTTGATGTAGAAGAGACGTGAAGAAGAGGGGACACATGTTGATGTAGAAGAGACGTGGAGAAGAGGGGACACATGTTGATGTAGAAGAGACGTGAAGAAGAGGGGACACATGTTGATGTAGAAGAGACATGAAGAAGAGGGGACACATGTTGATGTACAGGAGACATGAAGAAGAGGGGACACATGTTGATGTAGAAGAGACATGAAGAAGAGGGGACACATGTTGATGTAGAAGAGACATGAAGAAGAGGGGACACATGTTTTGTGAGTTGTGCCATTTTTGAAAGCACTTTATTTAAAGCTGCACGTGATGTATGAAAAGTGCTATATACATAAAGCTTTATTATTATTCACATGACTATTTTTAAGAGCGGGATTTCTGGGTTTAATCCATCCAGTTTCACATCCAGATGTTTCACAGCTGGTCTGCTAAACGTTGTTGTTTTGCAATAACGCCTCGGAAATTGTGAGATAACTACGTGTTTCCCCAATTCATTTCAAATGGGCAGCATGCAAGTTACTCTCTCTTGTCCATGGTTACCATTTCTTCCTACAATACTGATCGAAACACATTTTAATGGCAAAAGAATTCTAAAATATCTGATTTCCTTATGGGAATAAAAGGAGTGCAGACATCTTTGTTTGCTTACACTGAGAGAAAGTAAATCATGTCATGCTGGCCTGAATAAGGGAACACACCAGAAAATGCATTTCCTGCAGAAAATGCGTGTGATTGCTGTAAACTGTGAACATTTATGGCTGAATTTAGCTGAATATTTAAAAGAAAAGGTATAAACAACAACATGTATAGCCTTGATGTCCTGAAATAGCTGAATAAGGTAATAGTGGAATGGGTTCTGCAGCTGAAAATAGCCTGAAGGAGTTAAATATCAGATGTAAGTAGAAGTGAATGAATGTGTATTAAGATGAGAAAAGAAAGGCTTGGGAAAGCAGAAGAATATTTGAACTGCAAACTTTTGAACTAACTTGATGGTGAATGATCTGTCGCCATGGCAACGGCAATTGATGGCATACTCCTAGATGTGTTGAAGGCTGCATCGTTACCAAACCTGAATGTTAAAAAAAAAAAGTTTAAAAAGCTGAATATTTCAAAAGTATAACATATTTTAAAAAGTTGAAGGTTTCCCGTCGATTCCCGAACAGGCTGAATAGTTTAATATTTGAATGGTTTCTGTAGCTGAAAACAAGCTGAAGTTATGGAGAGCCAAAGTGTCGGCTGAAATAAGGGGAAGAATAAAGTATAGTGTAAACAGCGTTCCACTAACTACGCCAGATGTTAATTCAGAGGCATCTTTGTCACACCACTACATGTTGAGCTATTGACGAACATAGCCTTTACATATTTGGATGTCAGAATGAGTTGGTCTACCGAAACACAGGACTTGATATTAGAATATAACACAACGAAACACTGGGGATTGAAGTTAAAGATCGTATTGTTGTACACACAGACAGAATACTGGCAACAGGTCGATTGAGGTGTTTGAGAGAAAGGAGTAGACCATCAGATGTTCATATGGTTACATTTCATCCTGTACGTGTGACCTTTCTTCAGCAAGAAACATATACAGCAGTACGGCAGCCAGGTTTTCCTCTAGTCTAATATTCCTGATGATAGAACCAATAGTTGTTAGCCCTGCTATTGATTTAATCATTTGTATAATCACAACATCCTACAATGCGTTTCACATGAGTATTGTTTTCAGCTCAGACCTGGATTGCCTTTGTGAAGCTGCTGCAAAGAAAAGGCAACCAAGGTATAGCGGCCAAAATCATAAAAATATAAGAAAGAAATATAACGCAAAGTAAAGTGCCGCTGTGGCACCCGTCAGCGAATCTTACGCATGGGTAAAAATCAAGATCGTTTCAGTGCCATTTATTATCAACACATCCAGCATTTTCTCTTCCTTCTTACCCGATGGTAAAACACCATAAGCGTACCGGGTGAGCCGCTCACTACCACCTGGATCCCATATGTATAATGAGCAGGCCTCCCCTCCCCCGGCGCCCAAAGGCTGCCTTTACAAAAACAGAGGCAGAGTACAACTTATTTGATCAACTTAAATAATAATTAAAAGGAAGATTTACTATAAACAAAACAGAACAATAAAATAAATGGATAACTATTAAATAATATAAGCTCCTAGATATGGCTTCATCACAAGGACAAGGCAACAGACAATTAAATAAACAAGATGTTTCACACTTCATATACAAAAGCCTGGGCTAAATTATGTAAAACTACAAGTACTTTTTGTATAATTCATCGTTCAATTAGGCAATGGCTTAATTACAATCAGCTGTGTTTTGAAAACCGTGGTCATTTAGAACGTTAAATAGTTTATTATACTGTTACAAAACAAATACAAATTACATAACTAAGGATACAAAGGGTAGTGTGGGCCAGAAAAATACAACAGCATGCGTCAAAGACATCCCAATCTGGACGTGGTTTAAACAGGATGACGTTTTATCACAGCCGAATTTAACTTTATATCCGGTAGAATTCTGATCAGGCATTAGCTCCGCCTCCTCTTATTATTATTTTTCATGCTAAGGACCCAAGATCCGTGTTTCTCTAACGGAGCGTCCACACTACAGCTTCAAAAATAGCTTGGAGCTGGGCGTGTCTGGAGCTTGGGGATTTTATTCAAGCAACACGGCCAACAACCAATCACATGAATCTCCCGCCCCCGACATACAGAGCAAAAACCCCGGGGATTTTATGGGAGCAATATATATATATATATATATAAAACTCCCCAAACAGGCGAAAACCTACCAGTTTCCCCCACTGTCTCTGCCACCTCCCTCCATGCTGGTTCCTCCGGTTTGTATCCCGGTAGGTGAAGAGGGTCTGGTCATACAAAACCGGGTGATTTGCTACGGCGATAGTTAGTTTCTCCTCAGACTTTTTTTGAAATATAGAAATGAACGGCGGGATATCTCTCCCAGCTTAGACGCGGTTTGATTGGCTACGGCTTCAGCTGTCAGATTTTGGGAAACGGGATTTTATTGGCTGGCGCTGGCTACTCCGGCGTCTCCAGCGTCAGAAGTTGAACATTGTTCAACTTCTGACGCCGGAGACGCCTGAGACGGACCGCTCTGCTACCCACAATTCAGTTCGGCGAAAAAGCGAGGCAACGTGACGTCACCCCATTGAAAGTGAATGGGCAGATTGGAGCTTTCGACGCTGTCGACGCTGTAGTGTGGACGGGCCGTCACAGGGCTTCAAAAGAGGGCTTTGAGCGGTATGAGGCGTGGCTACAACGGGGGATCCGTTTGGTATTTTGAAAAAACAACTTCACTGACATGTTTTGTACAGGTATGGCCCTACACTATATGTTTCAAATACAGCATGATAGGTCCACTTTAAGGGAACTCGATTGAAATGTTTCTAGTTAGTATTTTATAATAAAAGGCTCTTTAGATTAGTCCATAGTCAATTTGCCCAACCGAGCTCCACGTTCAACCAAATGCAATCAGCCTCACAGCAAAAGCCTTAGTGTGTGCAGAGGAAACATTCATTCATTGTCCTATGAAGTCTGACGTACACACATTTCTGCCACATGATTTTCTCTAAGGTAGATTCTATTTAGAAATTAATTAATCATGATATGCACCTCATAATTCCTGCCTGCACCTCGTTTACACTTAGTAAAGGAAAACACAGAAAAAGTGCAATTGTACTGATTGTGTCACACGGGTAATGACTTTTACCGTTAAGTGCATCTGAGTAACAAAGTGATGAATACAAAGACAGACTGCACTAAACCTGCCAGAAAGCATGTTATTGTGTGTTACTGAAGAATGAAGGTCCGGGCACGAACCGTACGTCCACACGGCAGCGTGCGTTGAAGCTTGCCGGTGGCCGTGTCTGGCGTGCGACCAACAACCAATCACATTAATCTCCCGCCCCGGAAACACAAGCACGCGGTTTGATTGGCTCGCGCAAGGCGACGGACCCACAATGCAGTTCGACAAAGCGTGACGTCACCCCATTCAAAGTGAAGGGGAAGCGTCTCCGTTGAAGCACGCGGCGCTGCCGTGTGGACGGGCCTTCCACTGTAGTGTGTGCAGTGTCTTCAGTGGACTCCTTTGTTTATTTCTAGAACATAGTCACATCACTAGGTAACACTCGCGCTCCTATTGGCTAGCACATTGAACATGATAGGCTAAGAGTCGGGACATCTTTAAGCAGTTGGCCAATCACAACAGAGCCGGCCAGCCAACCAGTCGCCCCCTCAGATCTGTACAAACTGTGATATTGCATTCAAACAACCTCAAAGAAAGGAATCATGCAAATCTATCAGCTTCAGCAAATATGGAGAGCTTCTTCGAGTGCTGCATTTAGAGATGATACGATTAGATTCAAAATAAACTGCTCCAGCAGTCTTGAAGGAAGCTACTCCCACAAGTTAAAGTGCACACTTATGCCTTCCTCCCACAGAACAGTTTTACAGATGCCTCTCAGACTCAACATTTGCAAAAATGGCTGTGAAGACAAAGTGTGTGTTCACCTCTCTCCACGTGGCTTCAGGGTAATCCCAGATACAGCACCACACACACCTCCACAGGACTGCAGTGAAGGGGTCAACGGATACAAAAAACATTTGTCACACTCTGTGGCCCTCTTGATCTCAGCTTCAGTCTGAAATTGCTCTTCGCTCAGTCTTTCAGAAAACCAGCTCTGTCCACGAAACATCATCCATCTCTGTTTCACCACTCGACCTCTCAACCCTACAACAAATGGAGCCAAGTACAGAAATGTATCATGTTGTCCAGCTAGTACACACACACGCACACGCACACACACACACACACACACACACACACACACACACACACACACACACACACACACACACACACAGTGGCACGTATACAAACTGGAACCTGGAATTATAGCAGCAGGGGTTTTCTAGCCCCAGGTAACGTTTAAAATCTGTAGAGCGTAACTTGTGTTTACTTTATGATATTTGTGTGTGTGTGTGTGTGTGTGTGTGTGTGTGTGTGTGTGTGTGTGTGTGTGTGTGTGTGTGTGTGTGTGTGTGTGTGTGTGTGTGTGTGTGTGTGTGTGTGTGTGTGTGTGTGTGTGTGTGTGTGTGTGTGTGTGTGTGTGTGTGTGTGTGTGTGTGTGTGTGTGTGTGTGGTACTTCCCATGCTGTTAATCATGTTTTATATCCGTTTCAAGCACCCAGGCATTCAGTTATATCAAACTAATACTTTCTATCAACATAACTCGGTGCGCGCTGTGATGCAGGCTCAGTCTGGTGAGAGCAGACAGGCCGGCGCTGGAGGCGCCGTGCATTCAGGGACACTTTAACTGGCCTGTCCTTTCGCTGGCAACTCTCAAAGGACGAGGCAGGCCGTTTGCCGCACCGCTCGCTCGCTCCGATTTGGAATGAGGCTAAAATCTTCACCTCAGGCTGAGCCCAAATTACACATGACACGTCAACAGCATGAAGGAAAGCAGTCAAGAAAATTAGCAGCTAAAGAGGACAGGGGAGAGGATCAGGAGTGACACGGAGGAGTCTAAACGTCACCCGCCACCCTCCCCCCCTCCCGCCTCACTTACGGCTGCTGCCCTACTTCTCCCTTTCTTCCTTTCTTTTCTTCTGGCTGTCTACAGCTCAGCTAGCCTCGGCTGTCCAGGGCTGTCCACTTGAAAAAAAGAAAATGTTGGCATTGAAAGTTTCTGCAAACCCCGGGTACACTGAATGTCAAAGTTCTGCTATTGATCTTATTCAACAAAAGACTACAAGATATGAGAAGAAGGATAACATGGCAAAAGTGTCTTTAGTAACGAGCACAAGCCTTTCACCCAGGAGACCGCTGTTCATGTTTCAAGTAGTTCGTTATTTTTACAGACATCTGACTTGGTTGTCATGTAACGATATAATACAACTATGGTATTTTTTTTCTTCTGAATTTAGCAAAGTGGTTTTGTTGTCTTGTCGTAGCTAATCGTTCACCGAGTTATGTGATATCAGGTTGTCATGGCTACATCACTGAATCACTCGTTCGTACTTTTGTTAACCTTGAGAAAATTATATTTGTCAGACTTTAAACAAAGCAGTGTTGTTGCCTTAACAACACATCTTTCACCGTGTTAACCACAGTGTCTTTTTTATTTCTGCGAGACAAATACTACAATTTCTCAGAAAAAGTCACGTATATTAGAGACCGTTATCGAAAGGTATTAGTTATAAGAATGCATATTACAGTTGAACATGTTTTCTTTAGTACCAACGACAGGACGTTACCCAGGAAAGCACTGTTTATATATCACACCGTAGATTTTTAATAATGATCTTTTTCGGAGTTTAAACGGTAGTTTCGTTGCCTTAACCTGAGTCATCTTTCACAGCCTGAACCAAGCTGTCTTGTGAGATTCTGAAAGCTAACACAGCCAACGATGCTCAGAGAAAGTGACGTGAATACAGCAACCCTTATTGAAAGTTATTAGTCATAAGAAGGAAGAAAATAATTGATGTGTCTTCAGTAGAAGCAGGACTCTCACCTTGGAGAACTGTTCATGTTCTTGTGAGATGTGACTCATGTCATGTGACGCTATCCCACTGACTCAATGTCCATAGCTTTTTTTAACCTGGTCAATAATTATTTTTCTGAATTACCGACCACCACAGGACTCTCACCCAGGCAGTTCCTGGGTGAGAGTCCTGTGGTGGTCGGTAATTCAGAAAAATAATAATTGAATCTCATGTTCTTGTGAGATGTGACTCATGTCATGTGACGCAATCCCACTGACTCAATGTCCATAGCTTTTTTTAAACTGGTCAATAATTTATTTTCTGAATTACCGACCACCACAGGACTCTCACCCAGGCCAACTGCTCATGTTCTTGTGAAACCAAAAGTGGAGTTATTTGTACAGACATATTGTCAGGGTTGAGTGAAGCAGGCAGGACCCCCATGCAGATTACACAGAAAAATAGACTTCCTATTCCAGAGAAGCTGTGCTTCGAAGCTCGCTTCAAATCACGTGACATGTGACGTCCGAACCAGCAACTGCTTCATTTCCTGATGAATCACTTGCCTGGTTCGCCGTCCAATCAGGCGATTCATTGCACTGCCTCGTCTCGATTCTGACAGGTGACAGGTTGAAAGAGTTTCGAATGTGAGCGCTTAAACACTTGACCGCTCTAAACAATGCGCAATGTGTGGGTTGTTGTCGTAGTTTGCGTTGTTGCTGTTGAGTTGTTGTTGGTATTGCATAATTTGATCGTTATAGAGCAAGCCAGGAAGAGAGATAGGTCGTTCTGGCTCCGGAAACACTTCGAAATGTGGAGAAGGTGTGAACAAAAAGACAATCAGTGATATAAACACACTTTAACAGTTAAAGGAATAGATAGCCCAGTGGATAGAGCCGGCGGCCAGGATGCGGCGATGTCCTCCGCGCAGCTGGTTCAAAGCCCGGAATAGTTCAACTTGTAATCTTTGCTTTTCAACTATAATACTTTAATAACTGATAAAAGGCCGTCTCCGCCCAAAGAAGTGTCCAGCACTCTCTAGTCTCTTCTCCATAACCCAATACACATAATTATCAATCTTCAATTGCAAATAGAACATGATATTCAGTCTTGTGTGCATCGAATATCTTTCAAGGCAAAGATACGGTAAACCCACTGCAGCCTTGCCCTTCGCCAGGAGAGGTCGCTGTAACTGAAGCTTTGAGAAATGAACCTATTTCCGACACAATTGTCCAAGTGGTTCGACGCTTTATTCAAAGCTTCATTTTGCCATCACGAACAGACAGAACACTACCCCGTGAACACAGTCACAGACAAACAAGGAACGAACAAAGACAGACAGAAAAACCAGAACCTAAATACACACAAGACTAATCAAAGAAACGAGAGACAGGTGAGGAGGGAGGAGAAAACACAAGGTGAACATAATCGGGTAATCAGACAGGAGGGAACACGGACAGAGAGCAACAGGCAAGACGGGGGGCGAAGACTTTTCAAAATAAAACAGGAAACCAAAGACAGAAAAAGACAAAATAAAACACAGACAGATCGTGACACATATGACTCATGGTAGATACTGAGTCACATGTCTGTAAGTTTAACCTAATCTGTTGTTGCTTGAACTAACCAACCTTTCTTAACATTACCCATATCTTGCTTTTTTAATAGCCTTATACAACACACGACATTTAGAGCAAGTGACGCGTTTGCAGCTCCTGTTATCGAGAGCTGCATGCTTCAAGAACGAAGCAAACCAATTATTCGCAGCCTTCACCACATGACCTTGTTTATTTCCACAAGCTACATTCAAGAAATGACGCTCAGGGCAAGTGGGATATATCAAACGAGCGTTTTTCAAAGCTACACGCTGGAAAACAATTATAACAGTCTTTAGCAACCATCACAGGCCTTTCATCCACGAGAACACGTGATGTTGCGTGTGAAATTAAAAGTGGAGTTATTTTTACCGACATGGTGTTATTATTATGGTTCCTGTGCATTTTACAAGCTCAACACAACAAACAATGCTTAGAGAAAGTGTATATCAAGTAATCGTTATTGAAGCTCAAACACAGGAGATAGCTATTCATGTCTCATTTGGAACCAACAGTTGAGTTGCAGCTTTGAATTTAACTTAAAATTATGTTTTTTATGAGTCTAAACCAATAAGTTGTGTTGCCTTAACCCTCCTATTGACTTTGTGCCCCCCCGCCCTTACTTTGGTGTTCGCGGTCAAATTTGACCGGTCCTGTTTTAACTGCAATTACGTTAAAACAAAAACCATTAATCATCACCACATTTCATTTAATTTCAAACTGTACATATTGTGTCAGACTACTGGTGTACATGAAACACTGCAGTACATATACAGAGAACAGACACTGAACATGTGTTGCTGTGCCAGGTGTGATCCATGTGGGGGGAGGGGCACATAAGAGCGGGAAATGTGTCAAATTGTTCTGTGTGTGTGTGTGTGTGTGTGTGTGTGTGTGTGTGTGTGTGTGTGTGTGTGTGTGTGTGTGTGTGTGTGTGTGTGTGTGTGTGTGTGTGTGTGTGTGTGTGTGTGTGTGTGTGTGTGTGTGTGTGTGTGTGTGTGTGTGTGTGTGTGTGTGTGTGTGTGTGTGTGTGTGTGTGTGTGTGGCCTAGCATTACTATACTTGTGGGGACCTAAATCTGTTTACACAGTCACGTGTCACAGTCACGCCTCCCTTATGGGGACAAAATGGAGGTCCCCATAAGGGGAATCATTAATTTTAGGGTGAAGACTTGGTTAGGGTTAGGGTAAGGGTAAGGATTAGGGTTAGGATAAGGTTAAGGGTAAGGGTAAGTGTTAGGCATGTGTTGGTTATGGTTAAGGTTAGGGGAAGTCTCCAGGAAATGCATGTAAGTCAATGTAATGTCCCCTGAAGTGATTTTCTTTATGGCGGTCATGTTTGAGCGGGAACACCATGGTGTTACAAAGTTGACTAAATCATCCAAAACTCAATGAAAGTGTGATCAGCAATTGTTCAAATGTCTCCTGTGAAGGATATCATGAAGCCTTGATGCAATCGAATGTAAAACAAAAAAGTTATGATTGATGAAAGTAGTAAATCGGTCAGATTTGACCCGAAGACAACAGCCTAACCCTGTGGCGTCCTGCAGGCTCGATGTCGTGATGGCTGATATGAATCCTATTGGAAGCCCTGGCATTACACTTGATAGTAGTTGTGCAGAATTGTCCAGACGTGTTTCTGTGTCTGACCCTGTCCTCCTTCCTGGCAGCCCTTCTCCTCTGTTACACATCCAGGGTTTCAATATTGCATCAGACAGCCTCTGCACTCACAAATGGATGCTCTCCACCACTACATCTGTCTCTTTCTCTATCTTCTGCACACACGTAGAATGTTGTTTACTTATCGAAATGTCATGTCAAGCGTTGAGCTCAGCTTCACACTGCAAAAGCAAGTGTTATATTCCTCCAATCTGTGAGACTTTGTCGGAAGCAGCAGCAGAGACAGCTCCACACTGTAAACACTGGTGTTCCCGCCTGCCTTTCTTATCCGAGGCAGAGCACCGATATATGCGAGTACACATTCAGTTCTGATCACGGTGCTTTGCCCTTTGAGATATTCTGCTCCGCTGCCTGTGGGAGCTTTAGTCAATTGTCAGCAAAGCTCAAATGAACTCACCCTAAACTCCGTGAGACTGTTTCTGCTCCAGTCAGCTTTAAATGAAACACAAATTAATCTGCGATAATGTAGGCCTGACCTCTGCCAGAAGAACAGTGTGTACTGAACTGTGAAGTGTACCGAGCCGTTGAGATGAAGACACATGATACATGTACATCTTGTGTGTGTCTTTGTAACACACCCGTGATTCACATTAAAGACATTAAAGTAAATGCTTAAGTGGGATGAAGTACCGCAGGTCTTTAGAGAGCAGTTATCTTACGAAGAGATTTACTTTATTATAACAACCTTACTGAACTCAAACTTCATCGGTAAAGGCAAGGCAAGTTTATTTATATAGCACTTTTCAACACAAGGCAATTCAAAGTGCTTTACACAAATGAAAGACATTCAGACAAAGGCATTTAAAAGCAGTCATTAAAAAGAAAAGATAATAAAAGAAACATTAACAGAAAAAGTACATGGATAAAATGCCGTTTAAGATATGAACAGTTCAATTAAAAGCAGCGACAAAAAGAAAAGTCTTCAGCCTGGATTTAAAAGTAGTCAGAGTTGCAGCGGACCTGCAGGTTTCTGGGAGTTTGTTCCAGATGTTTGGAGCATAATAACTGAACGCTGCTTCTCCATGTTTAGTTCTGACTCTGGGGACAGAAAGCTGACCAGTCCCTGAAGACCTGAGAGATCTGGATGGTTCATCATTTAGCAGGAGGTCAGAAATGTATTTTGGGCCTAAACCATTCAAAGCTTTATAAACCAGCAGCAGTATTTAGAAATCTATTCTTTGACACACAGGAAGCCAGTGTAAAGACTTCAGAGCAGGAGAGATGTGATCCACTTTCTTAGAGTTAGTGAGGACTCGAGCAGCGGCGTTCTGAATCAGCTGCAGCGGCGTTCTGAATCAGCTGCAGCTTCCTAATAGATGTTTTAGTGAGACCTGTGAAGACACCATTGCAGTAGTCGAGTCTACTGAAGATAAAAGCATGGACACGTTTTTCCAAATCCTGCTGACATTAGTCTTTTAATCCTAGATATGTTCTTTAGGTGATAGTAGGCTGATTTAGTACCGTAATTTTCGGACTATAAGCCGCACTGGACTATAAGCCGCACTGGACTATAAGCCGCACTGGACTATAAGCCGCAGGTGTTTTAATGTTTAATTACCGTATGTAAGCAGTCCAGCCTTTCGGAACCCGTTGGTGATCGTGGATGTTTTGACACTCCTCCACGCCGTCAGGATCCACTCGCAAACTTGAGCGAAAGTTGCTTTTCGCATGCGACCAGTTTTGGTGAATGATTTATCGCCGCTAGTCATCCACGCCTCCCACTGAGCGAAGGGTTTGTGCATGAAAACTTCCTTTGCACAAACTGTCTCGCTCTCGTAATGTCCGTCTGTCTTGCTCTCGTTCTGTCTCTCGGTTCCACTTTTACTTTGGCACGCTACCTGTCTCACTCTTTTCCGGCCTCCATATTTTCCTACTGGAGCCCGCCGCTTAAAGGTGGGGGGCGCGGACTGGTCATAGAGCCCATAGTGTTAAAGGTGGTGGACTGTAACCTGTAAAATCCATAGATTTAGGAGGTCCCCTAGTGGCCGTTAGCTGTACAAATCCATTGATTAGCCGCACCGTTATATAAGCCGCAGGGTCGGAAAATGGGGAAAAAGGCGCGGCTTATAGTCCGAAAATTACGGTAACTGTTTTAATGTGACTGTTGAAACTCAGGTCAGAGTCCATGACTACACCTAGAGTTCTGGCTTTATCTGTTGGTTTGAACATTGCACACTGAAGCTCAGCGCTCACTTTAGTAAAGAAAGAAAATAATGGCCGTGTAGTTGCTGTGATATGAAGGAATACAATGGTGCCTCACGAACAATACATTACTGTCAAGCAGAGCTGAATAAGTTCACGTGTTTTAGCTGCAGTAGTGGCATGGCTGTATGTAGGTCAGTCGCTTAGTTAGAACATCACATTGTTCCAGATTGAAACATCTCAACAACTTTTGGATTGATTGCCATTCAATGTCTGCCAATCATGGTTCCCAGAGGATGCATCGTAATGATTTTGGTGATCCCTTGACTTTTCCTCTCCACCTACAATGAGGTTGACCATGTTGCTTATGTGTGTGATTTGTCTCAATTATCAGATGGATTGACATCACATTTGGTTCATTACTTTACTTTACATTTAGCTGGCGCTTTTATCCAAAGCGACTTACAATAAGTGCGTTCGACCAAGAAGATACAAACTTGAAGAAAACAGAATCATAAAGTACATCAGGTTTCATAGAGCCAAGCATTTCAAGTGCTACTCAACTGGCTATAGATAAGCCAGTCCTTTGTTAGTATATAAGTTCTTTGTTAATAGTTCTATCGCTCGAAATGGAGTCGAAAGAGATGAGTTTTCAGTCTGGAAGGTGTGTGAGCTTTCTGCTGTCCTGATGTCAATGGGAGCTCATTCCACCATCTTGGAGCCAGGACAGCAAACCCACGTGTTTCTGCTGATGGGAACTTGGGTCCCCTTCGCAGCGAGGGTGCAGCGAGTCGTTTGGCTGATGCAGAGCGTAGAGCACGTGCTGGGGTGTACGGTTTAACCATGTCCTGGATGTAGGAAGGGCCAGATCCATTCGCAGCATGGTACGCAAGCACCAGGGTCTTGAAGTGGATTCTAGCAGTTACCGGAAGCCAGTGGAGGGAGCGGAGGAGCGGCGTGGTGTGGGAACATTTAGGAAGGTTGAAGACCAGACGAGCCGCTGCATTCTGGGTGAGCTGCAGAGGTCGGATGGCACATGCAGGTAGACCAACCTGGTACAGAAACACACAACCCTTTTAGGATTATTGTATTTACTTATATATATATTATAATTGCCACCTCTCTTCAAATTGAACCAGAATCAACGTGTGGGTCGGGGACCCTAACCCCTCACACAAGGGTTTCACATGTTTGATTTAAGAGAGTAAAAGATAAATACCAGAGTAGGACATTGAGAACAAAAAGATAACATGTCTGACCTTTTCTTCACTTTTTGAGCTTGTGAAAATTCAAGGGAAGGTAAGTTTATTTATATAGGCAATTTAACACAGATCAATTGCTTTATAAAATACAGAAACACTTTATTAAATTACTTTAAATAGAAAAAGTCAAGACAATACAATTAAAACAATCTAATATAGAATAAGACAAAAAGTTATAGTGGATATTAATATTTATTACATTTACTAGAAGGCAACAGGAACAGAACATTCCTTGATAAAAAAAGGACAGTTTTCCGCGACCTTGCCGTTTTCCGGTCATGTGTATCTTTTACTTTGCTGAAAGTATCCGGATAAAGAAACTTCTCAGTTGCTACCAAGTAGTAGCAATGTAGCTTTAGCCATTAGCACTTGGGGTGGGTACAAGAACAACCAAATATTCTCCCAGGCGTTTCTCTGCGCTGTCGGCACCTCTCCGTTCCCCTCACACTGGAAGTGAGTAATTAGGCATACGGGATCTCACACTGCCTCGCACACTTGTCATATCCATAGTAATCTTCCCCAGGACTCCCACCTCACCACGACACATGTATTTAACACCGGCCCAGGGGTTAAGTGCCTGGAGGCTGTCGGGGGTGTGTGTGTGTGGGGGGCGAGTGTGTGTAATGCATGTACAGCAGGGTTAAAGGCCCGGGGGGTTGTGTATGTGCTAATGTGTGTAAGTGAGAGGACATGTGATAGTAATTGAGACACACAGATGTTTTATCGTAACTGCACATTAACACATGTTGGGTGCAGCACTTATTATCATTAGTGGATTTCCGAGGCCTGTAGCTATAGTTGCAGTTTAGAGAGGATATCTCACTGAACAGACACACACAGTCAAATACACACTGATATCCCTGTAGCTGGGGATACGCACATTCTGCCACCATCCTACAAAGACAAGCACACTCAACAGATGAGTGAAGAAGTGGGCCAAAAGCTGTGCCTTGTTAGCATAAGCTGTCAAGATACATTTCTGCAGGGAAGGACCGGGGGAACGTGTCCACACTTTCTTTCACCAAGAATCTGAACGCCGTGCGTGCTTGATGCTAATATGAGTGAAACCTCATTCTGTCAAAGCCTGTTAGTTGACGAGGATACAACTCCTGCCAAGAAAAGCAGGAGAAAGATACATCTAGTTTAGGAATATGTTGTTTATTTCCAGCTAACATAATGTAATAGCAGAGTGGCGTCTCTGTGTTTCAATTATGAATATGCAGCGGCAGGAAAAGCCCATCTGTGCCCGTCTCCAGTCATCAGAAGTGACATCCGATTCTAACCGTCAAGGTGTGTGTCAGCAAGACGGACACACCGACATTTAAAATGCACGACTAAAATATATATTTGGTCAACCTACATTTATGAATTTGACGTTTTCTTTCTATCATCTTCTCGATGTTCCTGTTTTCTGTGGCATGAGAGAAAACATACTTGAAATGTAAAATAAATAAGGAGGGAAAATGGTGAAACAATGCCTGCAAGAACCAATAGGCGCGTTCACACCGCAGTGCTTTTCCCACTTTGGTTCCGATATAGTTCCGAAATGTCGCGGGAAGGACTTTCGTGGGAGAAAAAGGTTCCCATTGTTGTCTTTTATAACTGCACAACTTTCCTCCATACTAAGCGACTGCACATACGGTATTTAATTCTCAGAGTAAATTGTCTTTTTCTTATTGTATATACTTTTTAACATGTTAATAGTTGTTGTAAACATTACAGGTTTGAATGAGCTCTCAAAATAGTTCTATATTTGGTCCTCTTTAGTACAACTTGATTTATTTATTTTACAGAGTTAATCTATTGCCGTGTTTGCACCAAAGCAAGCTCCTTGTGTGTGAACGTACATGTCAGATTCTGATTCCAAGGTAAGGTGCAAGAATAAGATAAGATACAATGAGATACAACAGGATGTGATATTCATATGGTACGGTGGAATAAATACTACACTGTAATGATTATGAATGAAATACTATTTAGTGTGGAGTGCACACGTCTGGGTGGGAGTCGATGAGGAAGCGATCCCATTGGTGGAGCGTGGGTCGTTTGTATTCATTCTAGTCTTACACACGGAAATTGATGATTCTCGCTCTCGGCTAATTCTTGACAAAGATTAATTGAGTTCTTTGCGTTGGTGTGTGTGTGTGTGTGTGTGTGTGTGTGTGTGTGTGTGTGTGTGTGTGTGTGTGTGTGTGTGTGTGTGTGTGTGTGTGTGTGTGTGTGTGTGTGTGCGTGCGCGCGTGTGTGCGCGTTCGTTCGTGCGTGAGTGTGTGTGTGTGTGTCTCTCTCTCCCTCCATGTGTGTGTCTCTCTCTCTGTGTGTGTGTGTGTGTGTGTGTGTGTGTGTGTGTGTGTGTCTCTCTCTCTCTCCCTCCATGTGTGTCTCTCTCTCTCTGTGTGTGTGTGTGTGTGTGTGTGTGTGTGTGTGTGTGTGTGTGTGTGTGTGTGTGTGTGTGTGTGTGTGTGTGTGTGCGTTCGTTCGTGCGTGCGTGAGTGTGTGTGTGTGTGTGTGTGTCTCTCTCTCCCTCCATGTGTGTGTCTCTCTCTCTATGTGTGTGTGTGTGTGTGTGTGTGTGTGTGTGTGTGTGTGTGGTGTGTGTGTGTGTGTGTGTCTCTGTCTCTCTCTCTCTCTCTCTCTCTCTCTCTCTGTGTGTGTGTGCGTTCGTTCGTGCGTGAGTGTGTGTGTCTCTCTCTCCCTCCATGTGTCTCTCTGTGTGCGTGTGTGTGTGTGTGTGTGTGTGTGTGTGTGTGTGTGTAGGTATCTGCAGGAGGCATTCTATCATGACTGGGTTTGAGTGACTGTGTGCGGTTGAGCGTTGATAAATAATGAGTGTGGATGAATATGTAATGAGCTTGGAACAATGCTCACCTGGCATCAGCATGCATCTCCTGGCCTCCGCACGCAGCTCCTCTCGGGTTGGATTCGCCTGAAAGCAGGAAAGTATCTTCACTGCTTGCCATGCTTTTTTGTTTTGTGAGATATTTATATCCCTCAAATGCGGAGGCAGACATCTTCTCATCCCTTTCATGTTGTTAGAAGGTAGTGTGTTTCTCCACTGCTTTCGGAAGGTGCTTCTTCAGGTTATGTAAGCTTTTATAAAGGACTTTAAATCATGTTTAGAAGCAGGTAGAACACTCCGGAGCAGTAGTGCAACGAATCCCCTTCATGTTTTTATAATTATAACTAACTAAACTTATTTAAACTATTTTTTTTAAAACGTTTTTTGTTTTTGTGGTTGTTTTTCATTCACCTTAAAAAAATGCTTTGTGTTTAAGGTATACGATAAGGCATGTTTCTATGTTTTGTTTAATTATACTGTCAAACCAAGTCTATACAATAAATACAAACATAAATCTGGTTCTATTGATTAGATTAGATTACAATACTACAAGTGTAGCGAAATTAGGAGGGTCTAACCAGAGTGCAAACAGTCAGTTGTATACACATCTATCAGCAGTCTGTACAAAATAAATGTAAAGGTAAATAGATGTAAAATGTATAAATAAGAATAAATACACTAATCGTAAATAAAGTATATAAGTGAAAACCCTGCAGTAGCATCACCAATAACTTTTTGTTACATTCGATTGCATCAAGGCTTCATGATATCCTTCACAGGAGACATTTCAACATGTGACATGGCTAATCACCACTTTCATTGAAGTTTGGATGATTTAGTCAACTTTGTAACACCATGGTGTTCCCGCTCAAACATGACCGCCATAAAGAAAAGGAATTAGTAACCATCCGGATCAGATAAACACACACACACACACACACACACACACACACACACACACACATACACGCACACACACCTACTATAGATGTGTTCCCCCTCCTTATGTGCCCATCCCCCCATCTAAATCACACCTGGCACGCACACACACACACACACACACACACACAGAACAATTTGACACATTTCCCGCTCTTATGTGCCCCTCCCCCCACATGGATCACACCTGGCACACGCAGTACATGTTCAGTGTCTGTTCTCTGTATATTTACTGCAGTTCTTCATGTGTACCAGTAGTCTGTACAATATGTACAGTTTGAAAGGGTGTTAAATGACATGTGGTGATGATTAATGGTTTTTGTGTTAATGTAATAGCAGTTAAATTTGACGCGAACACCAAAGTAAAGGGGGGGGGGAACGAAGACAATAGGAGGGTTGTGTCTCAATCCTTTGGTCAGACAACCTTACTTTGGTTATAAGCTGTCTTTCTACACTTAATATCTTATTTTTATCTTAATTTAGTTTAAATAAAAATAATCCAAATGTTGAAACCAGTGAGACGGGTACATGTGGTTCTGGAGTAATGTATTAATGTGGTTTAACACCAGGGGCGGTTCTAGGGGGGCAGGGGGGGGCAGTGCCCCCCTAACACTGACCTCTGACCCCCCTGTGGCCCCCCTAAAAATGAAAAGTGAAAAAAATTAAAATTGTATGATTTATTACACGATTTATTGAATAGACGGAACTAACGTTATTCGTCATTCTAGTCGGACCCATTAGAGCGGTGCACTCAGGACCCATTAGAGCGGTGCACTCACTTTCACTCTGAAACCACCATCTTGTTTCACAATATGAATGATTCTTTAACATAATGACTGTTTTCACTTGAAGTGACACACAGCTGGAAGCCTTTGACTGGTTCACATTAACACAGATTGGCCATTAAAGACTAATGAAGTCCTGCCGACTTCATGAACAACTATTTGATAGACGATTTGACATGAGGAGGAAAAACTACGGTCAGCTGTGCCAGTAGTCAAAACCCCTCAGTAATAATGATTCTTTCTGTTGGTCTAAATCCCTGCATTAGCATCCTCAATAACTTTTCTTGATAAATAAATCTTTAAACTGCATCTCAACCCTTTCGTCAGACATCCTTACTTTGGTTATAAGCTGTCTTTCTATATATTTTTTTTTGAAATACAACTACTCCTCCAAAAACTATGGTCAGCTGTGCCAGTAGTCAAAACCCCTAAATACATGTATGTTCATTTGAATAAAAACACAATCAGCTGCAAGTGACTACTTTAGTTATCTAATTATATATTGCTTTGTCGTGCGTGAGCTTTGAGCTGTTGATCTGGTGGATATAATAATAATCATGCAAGGCAGGGGTGAAACATTAAGGGTAGAGCCCCCTCCCCTGCAGTGATTTACTGCACGGACCCCACCTCCTCTGCAAATCAGCTTCTTCAGCAGTTTTAAAAGCTGCAGCGCACCAGCCTGGCCCTGACAGGCTCAAAGGAAGGTGCTTAAAGCTGCTCCACCCCGCTAAGAGGGCTTTCCACCGAGCTGTTAACAGACTTCTGGATGCTGGCTGTGCTCCAGAGGAAGGCGCGCACTGTGATCCCACTCCCGAGAAAGATACATGTTAAGTACCTGAATGAATGCAGGCCCTGACATCGGTGCTGAGGTGAAACATGCAGAGAGTAGTGAGGGTCCACCTCTGCATCGTGGTGGCAGAGGGACTGGTTCCACTGATTGCCTACAAGGTAACACTCGGAGCAGAGGCTGACCCTTTTAAATGCTATTTACAGACCACTGGACACCACTCTACTGCTTTCAATACACACACCGCCTAATGGGGCTCCAGGTCCCCCTAATACTGAGGAGGCAACACACAGCGCTTGTCAAGGGTTTTGAATCCAATACGTTTAAAGGGGCCCTGTTATGCTTTCATGGTTTTCCCTTTCCTGTAGTGTGTTACATTTACATACCGTTTAGTGCATCTCATGGTCTGCAAAGGCTAGAATCCCAGCCCGAAATGCCTCGATAGACTCTTTTGTTTATTACTGTTACATAATTATAGGCAGTAGAGGCACAACATACAAATATGAACCTTAACATTAGCCCCTTTAAACACAGGGCACTATATTATGAAGCTTTTATTTTTGTATTTATTAGATCACGTTACTCTGATGATAGTGTTCAAGACAGCCTATATGTCTGAACTCCATCCTGAGAGTAATGTGTTACGGAGCCTTCTCTTCAATATTGTTTCCACATAACGAGCATTTTGCTCTTTTCCAATGTGGAAGCAGAATGTGTGGAAGCATGCAGCAGATGCGGGGTGTGTCTCTGGACATCTGTAGACTGGAACAGCGAGGCCCAGTCCGTGAACTCGCCTCGCAGGTGCACACGCCAGGATAGAGGACATCAGACTCCAGAGAAAACTTGCTCGAGTCCGAGTCCAAGTCGGAGCGTCAATGTACGAGTCCGAGTCCAAGTCGGAGCGTCAATGTACGAGTCCGAGTCCAAGTCGGAGCGTCAATGTACGAGTCGAGTCCGTGTCATCGTGCGCGAGAATTCAGGAGTCCAAGTCCAAGTTGCGTCAATCAGTGCGCAAGTCCGAGTCGAGTCACGAGTCACGAAAATCGGCACTTGAGTCTGACTTGAGTCCGAGTCCAGCACTCGAGTCTGAGTCCAGGACTCGAGTGCTGCACTGCAGGGTGCAGAGAAGGTTTCCTTATTCAAGGGTGCGATGTAGTGATTTAACCTTTGACTTGTTGTCCAAGTAGTCCTCCCTGTGGATCTGTGTTATATTCAAGGTTCTTTGTGTTGTCTTTAGTTGTTGTTGATAGTTTCTCTCTCACACGTAACCCCCCGCTGACTTTATGTGTCGCTTGTGGACCTTCTGCTAATCTGGCGTCTGTCACTGGGCGGATTGGTCAGGGATGGACTTCGCTTGGCAATGTTTCAGGGATTTGAAAAGACAAACACAAAAACATCCCGTCCCAAGAGAGCCGGGCGTCTGTTCAACCAGATGCGAGCCATCAGCATCGAAACGCACACTCACATGCACACTCACGATGAGACATATTCACAATTATTGCATTTACTGTGGTTATATATCATGCTCTCGTGTGCATGCATACATAATCACACACACACACACACACACACACACACACACACACACACACACAGCAGTGCCTCTATACGAGCCCCAGAGGAGTGAAACATATGTCTGCTCCCTCGCCACTGGGGAGTGTCGAGGCAGGGGGGTAATGTGTACGAGAGCATCATTAATATGACAAAACAAGGCTGGCGGAGGGATTTAGTGCACACTGTGGAGCTGCCATCACCTGTCAGGGCTCCTTATCCCCATCTTCACGGCGGTTAGCGTCACCGTTAACATCTCACCAACACTAAAGACGGGTGATTAATCTCTGTTTAGGCTTCAAGTGTGTATTCAGTACCTGTGTCGACTCTTAAAGAAGCATTCAGATCCTCTACGGCAGGGGGGTCAGACTCAAACACACAGTGGGCCAAAATAAAAAAATGGGTGCTAGTCGAGGGCCGGACCGGTTCAATGTTTATTGCAGAACGTATTGAAATGAACTTGTTGCACATATTAAACCTGGAACTAACAAAGCTTAAACTATTGCCTATAAAAACAACATTAAACATTAAATAATCAGTTGCATTCATTTCTTACGGCTCTATCTGCAGCTTCTCCAGAGTCATTTCTTATGAGTACATTTCCCCACAGGCCAACAACAGCTTCAACAAAACTATTCCCTCAAAGAGAAACCAAACATGCCCTGCTGTCGTGAGAGAAAGTGCAGAAGGAAGCATCCATTGAGCTCAGTGTGCTGCTCTGTGATGCTAGTTCAGATACTTGGCGTCTCATCTCGGGTGCAAGGTCATCAATGTTTGGGCTCCGGCTCTGAGCGGAGGAGACCCTCAGGATGGAGGGAAGGTGTGCGTGCAATATACCGGCGGGCCAGATCTAATAGTAATTTAAAAATTATCCTGCGGCCGAAATTAAATCTACCAGGGGCCTGATTTGGCCCCCGGGCCTTGAGTTGGACACATGTCCTCGAAAGACCCTGAAAACCTATTTTCTCAAGCAACCTTTTAAAGAATAGTTTGGCATGGGTTGTGCTTACTTGCATACAGTATGCACCGATCACAAATGTGCAATCTAAGCAACAATACCACCATGTTAACATACAAAGTAAAAGCCCTGCATAGACAAAAGGTACCCATGTAAAAATGCTCATGGTTGTGCGATGTTAATGTGCATTTTCTGGCTTCATGTTTGATTCTAGGAAAGTTAATTATGAAATGAACATTGCATGCACCTCCTGCTGTAGACTAATGACTACAGCTCCTGATAGGTAGCAGGTGTGAAAATCAAGGTCATCAGAAGTAAAATGGGCTGAAGAAATGTTAAAATAGTTAACTTAATAATAACGTTTGAATTTATTTTATCTACTAATTGGTGGTTAAGGCAAAAAAAACAACGTATTTTTCTTTATTTGACCAGCAACGGGTGTAAAATGTTAGTTATACTTTAGGCTTTTACTACCTTTTGTCAGGTTTAGGGAGCGCCAATGTTTATTATAGCTTGATCACTAATTCAATAAGGCCAACGTATTACATTGAATGATTCAGATAGTAAAAAGGCTCATCATATGGTATGTGTGTAACAGTACAATATTAATCCGTCATATCAATGTACTGGATTCAAATGTATAATTAATAACTCTAAAATGTAAATTAGTCACAGTCAAAGCAGCATTGCCATCCATCCATCCATCTTCTCCCGCTTATCCGTGGTCGGGTCGCGGGGTAGCAGTTCCAGCAGAGAGCCCCAAACTTTCTTTTCCCTGGCGACATCAACCAGCTCTGACTGGGGGGTCCCAAGGCGCTCCCAGGCCAGAAGAGATATAATCCCTCCACCTGGTCCTAGGTCTACCCCCTGGTCTCTTCCCAGCTGGACGTGCCTGGAACACCTCCCTAGGGAGGCGCCCAGGTGGAGCATTGCATCGAAGTGAACTACCGCCAACTCCTGTCCCCAATATATCCGTCTCTTAGGGCTGCTCGATTATGGCAAAAATCATAATCTCGATTATTTGGGTCAATAATTGTAATTAGGATTATAAAATGCGATTATTCATTGACTTTGAAAACATCCATTTATTGGAGGAAAAAAATGTGAACAGTAAGTTTTTAACAGTTGATTACCCTGAACTTTAAGAATAATTCAACTGAAAAACCAAAAAAAAAAAAAAAAATAATCGTTTTATTTCGATTACGTTGTTTTCATAATCGTTGAAAGCCATAATCGCAATTAAAATACGATTAATTGAGCAGCCCTACCGTCTGTCATGCTTTTTAACTCCAGTTGTTTATGGGTTTGGTATTTTCTGTTAAACAATTGAAGCGTGCATCTGTTTGTGTATATAGGGACGCTCAAACACAAATGGTCTTTTACGCCTGTGTACTTGTGACAGGGAGAGATAAGGCGGTGTGTTAATCCATTCTGCGTGGGATCGGCCTCCCGACTGTCTCTTTTGTTGGTCCCCATCTCCAGCCCACCACGTGTTGGCAAGATATTACAGCTTCTCTTAACAGGATAACTCACCGCCTGTTCCACACCAACCAGCTAATCCTATAAACCACACACCCATGTCCGCTCCTTTGTCTTTTAAAGCACAGCTTGCTTTTTACATTTGCCATTTGCAGCTAAAACGGTGTTAGTACTGTACGTCCCATCGTCATCCATTAGCGGTTGCCAGTCAATGAATTTAAGGATTGATTATGCAATCTGTTGCTCTCTAGCCGCCGGAGAGTATTGCTGAAGGTGTTTTAAAAGTGATTAATTGAGGAGGGGGAGGGGCTTCATCATGTATGACTTAACATGAATTACTGCTGATGGATCACGTATGGAAGGATGCATTAGTGCAGTGCATATGGTAGATGAAGAGATCAACGGGATTGTTGTTGTCAAAGAAAGCCCAATACAAGAAATCCATGCTGACTGTTGGTTATTGAATCAATTAATCTCCATCAACCCTCCAAATCCAAACATTAAAGGGGCATACAATAAAAAAGATATATAAACATATGTATACAAATATGTTTATATACACAATCATGTATACATATGCACACATTAAGACCTAAATAAAAGCACCACATTCAATATATACAAAATAACAGTCACTTCAATAACTTGAGAAATGTGCATTAGTGCAAGACTGTCTTTGACGCTCTATGCAGACGGTACCCTCTGCTCCACTCATCTCCCCTTTCCTCCCTCTGTTTCCCCATCGCTTGCAGGGCGGTGGTGCACATTCAGGTGAACGATGTGAATGAGTTTGCCCCGGTGTTTCGGGAGTCCGAGTACCGAGCCGCGGTGACGGAGGGAAAGATTTACGACAGCATCCTGCAGGTGGAGGCCACGGACCAGGACTGCTCCCCGCAGTACAGCCAGATCTGCAACTACCAGATCTCCAGCACCAACACGCCCTTCGCTATCGACCGCAACGGTGAGTGGAGGACAGGGGAACATATGGGATAGTTTCAGAGGTGGGAACTTCAAATACTTCGTTATTGTACTTAAGGTGGACCTATCATGCTATATTTGAATAATATAGTGTAGGACCATACCTATATAAGGCATATTTATACTTTTTATTTTTCAAAATACCAAACAGATCATGCATTTTAGCCCTTCCTCATTTCACTCAATTTAACACTGCACGGGCTGATTCTGTGAGAACAGCACCATCTACAGGCAAGCATATGTACTACAGCGTCTCCAGCGCTTTCGAACGGCAATGTCCGTGGCTGTCTCCTCCTGATTGGTGGAGTTGGCCCAATAGCCGTAGCGCCACTTCTGTGACGTCACAGAAGTGTTCAAATCTGGATCAGTCTGTATCAGATCCGTTGCAGCCCTTTTTAAGAGATTTTGGGTAAGGAGGAAAATAGAGAGGGTTGTGTTTTCTGACACTTGGTGAGTTCCCTGGAACACCGGGGAGACGGGGACACATATCCATGTATAAAAGACGTACACAAGTGCATTTTGCATGATAGGTCACCTTTAAGTACATTTTCCTGGTATCAGTACTTTACTCCACTACTTATTTTTTTGACGACTTTTTACTTTGACTTCTTACATGTTGAACTCAAATACCTGTACTTTCTACTTCTTACATGTTGAACTCAAATACCTGTACTTTCTACTTCTTACATGTTGAACTCAAATACCTGTACTTTCTACTTCTTACATGTTGAACTCAAATACCTGTACTTTCTACTTCTTACATGTTGAACTCAAATACCTGTACTTTCTACTTCTCACATGTTGAACACAAATACCTGTACTTTCTACTTCTCACATGTTGAACACAAATACCTGTACTTTCTACTTCTCACATGTTGAACACAAATACCTGTACTTTCTACTTCTTACATGTTGAACTCAAATACCTGTACTTTCTACTTCTTACACTTTAACCAAATACCTGTACTTTATACTTCTTACATGTTGAACTCAAATACCTGTACTTTCTACTTCTTCACATGTTGAACACAAATACCTGAACTTTCTACTTCTTACATGTTGAACACTAATACCTGAACTTTCTACTTCTCACATGTTGAACTCAAATACCTGTACTTTCTACTTCTTACATGTTGAACTCAAATACCTGTACTTTATACTTCTTACATGTTGAACTCAAATACCTGTACTTTCTACTTCTTCACATGTTGAACTCAAATACCTGTACTTTCTACTTCTTACATGTTGAACTCAAATACCTGTACTTTCTACTTCTTACATGTTGAACACAAATACCTGTACTTTCTACTTCTCACATGTTGAACACAAATACCTGTACTTTCTACTTCTCACATTTTGAACTCAAATACCTGTACTTTATACTTCTTACATGTTGAACTCAAATACCTGTACTTTCTATCATTATTCTTCAGAGTCACTGCGTGCCTATTGATTGGAACACGATCCGTGTATCCATCACTCCTGGTCTTCTCTAAAGAAGAGGGACCAATGGAAACGTTGTCATGTTGCCGTTGTTCAGCATGGAAACATTCATTAGCTAACAATGACATTATTGTTCTATTGATATAAAGGGAGGTCAGGTACTCTTTAAAGCAGCTGCTAGCTATGGGTACTTTTTAGAAGTTTAGTCAGTACTTCTACTTTTACCAAAGTATTTTGAAACACGAGTATCTGTACTTCTACTTGAGTAAAGGATGTGTGTACTTTCGCCATCTCTGGATACTTATCTTGAGATGCACATGGTTTTGTCCTAGCCTGTTGACAAAGCCCCGACATATGTCAGTGCTTGCCACAAAGAGTCCTTGTTATTCCATCTAAACTGTGATCACCAGTGTCTGTCTTTAATGTTTAGGTTGTGGTGAAGCGTTGTCACTTTTTTGTTGTACCCACTTTTCCCTCAGCTACCGCATTGGCAGCACTCAAAAGTTATTTTCTCCACATCTTATTCAAAGACGATGTAAAAAACATTTCTGTCATAACACACTGGCACTGAAATACATGCACAGACTTTCTATTGGAGACACACACACACACACACACACACACACACACACACACACACACACACACACACACACATACCATGTATACATCACTTCAGGGGACAATACATTGACTTACATGCATTTCCTGGAGACTTATTCCTAACCTTAACCATAACCAACACATGCCTAACCCTAACCCTAACCAAGTATTTACCCTAAAATTAATGATCCCCCTTATGGGGACCTCCAATTTGTCCCCATAAGGGAGGCGAGTCCCCACACGTGACTATGTAAACAGATGTAGGTCCCCACAAGTATAGTAATGCTAGACCACACACACACACACACACACACACACACACACACACACACACACACACACACACACACACACCTTCACACACTCTGGAAGCAAAACCTAATAAACTGACAGATGTCTTTCCAAGGACAAAGCCAAGCTTCGCCCAAAGAGCCACGGGCCACCATAAATCAGATCACAGACGTCTGAGCACAAACACAGCGAGACAAAGATAACTCCTAAGAAATATCACTCTCAAATACCTTCTCAAATGTACTTTCCTTTCCACTTTGAAACCTCTGTTCTCGAACCCAACAGACACAGAGTGTGTTATTGTTACTAACACTCACAAATGAAGACATTAGTGAGCGATGCGTACACGAATATCTTGAGAGACGAGTAGGTTGTGTTCTGTCCTCTCCTGACCTTATGGCCCTTCCTAGCTTAATGGAAGACACGTGCTTTTAATACATGCATATTTCCCAATGGGTCTTTTACGTTTGAACACCCTCGTTGGGTCGATCACACAAAGTCAAGTGGGACACACAGTATTCCTTGAGTGCACTCTGCCTCGTGGCTTTTCATGAACAATCTGTATGCACTTCTGCTTTTGGGAGACATACTGTACTGTAGATGCAAGGGCTCATTGCTGTCCAGGTCTTTGTTGCTGCTGACTGCTGAGGTGTTGCAGGAGAAAGGCTGAGTGGACGAGGAGGCATGGGCCAAACTGCACAATGATACAGAGGGGAAGCTGCAGCCAAGTGCTCGTCCTTCTCTCTCTCCACTCGAAGAGGTCTCGCTCAGCCGGTGACCGCAGAGGAAAAGGGGTTGAGAGCTCTTAAACTGAAGACTGAGGGAGGGATGGGGTAGATGGAGGGAGGACAGGGGGGAGTTGGCTGTGAGGGCGAGAGTAAGTGCTTGGAGAGGGACAACGAGAAAAAGCAATATGAAACTCTATAGGTAAATAAACAAAAAGGATAGAGCTGGCCTTATTCCATATTATACCCTCTACCGGTGATCCCTTTAAAACATCATAAGCAACATGGATGGATCCATCTGAGAAGCATCTGTTGCTAAAGCCTCATATATACAATTCCTCTTTGCCATTGTTGTCCAAAAACTCTTATCTATACAAGTTGAGTCGAACTGTTGCGTCACTACCACGAAAACAAACCTGTAGTTCCTTTAGTTTTTTACTCAAACCCACCTCCATAGGGTGCCGAGGTGTCTCACTGTCTGCGAAGCCACTTTGATACCCTCTCTGGCGTCCCGCACATTGTCCGATGTCCCGCATTCGATTGGCATTCGCCGTTCTAGCTTGAATGTTGAGGCTTGCCAACCTGTCACCATTCGTGTTGCCTTTGTTACATCCTACTGGCACGAAACGGCACACGCTACCGCGATCACAATAAAGAAAGGGATTACAGCTACAGACAGTCTGGGAGAGTCTCGTGTGTGAAGCCAGTGAAGTGACACACTACATGCAATATATTTGAATACGCTAATATTTCCTCTTTTCTTAGAGTTACATAGAGATTCAATCGAAGTCTAAACCACCGGTCAGCATTGTGGTCCCCGCATTGTCCCACACAAACCTACTATTCGTCCCATATGTGTCCCATTGGCACCCGGTCACCCTCCACCTACACCAATGTTTCTCAAAGGGTGGTCCGTGGACCACTGGTGGCCGTGAGCGCCCCCTAGTGCGCCCCCTAGTGGTCCGTGAGTATATTGGTAACATTTTACATTTGAAATAAATAATTACATTTAAGTTTTCCGCACTCTCGCAGGAATATCTCCGCAATGGAGCGAGCTTAAGTTTCACTTTCGATTGCATGATATAGCCCAGCGCAACACCTTCGTCACATATGTTGCAACCTATTTGTACCATTTTCAGGTGATTTGTAATCTGTTCTATAAAAACCATGTGTTTTTTTATATTTGTGGAGTTAGGTGGTCCTTGGTATGAACAAGTTTGAGAAACACTGACCTACACCATTCTCCTGTTGAACAGATTCCGTTCCACGACAAACCTGTCTTCATCCACACCTAAAAACAGTTTCAAAATGCTACACTTTTCCACTTTTGTGTGAGTAACAATTGCTGGAAACTAGTAGTCAGCATCTGTTTTTCACTATCAAACCAATTATGAACTATGAAGCGATATCCGTGTGTGCCATTTGTAAAGATATAGGGCAGCCCATTCGCAGAGAGAGAGAACGCCTCACTGACGGCAGATAGTGAAAAGGTACGAGGCTGCAAAACACCGAGGCGACGATGTGCACTGAAAGTGACAGTGAGGGTTGGAACGGGGGAGAACGAGGAGGGAAGGAATCCCAAACGAGCCGAGAGGGAGACGCGGAATGTGAGATGAGGAAGACCGAACGACGTGTCGTGGTGTCGTGGTGCTGATCGGCCCGGCTGTGTGAACATAGCATTGTCATCCGTCTGCATTTGAAAACTCATCAAATATTAACAGATACATTAGCACAAGAGCTCCCTTCATGCTCTCTGCTCAGCACGATGAAGACGCGCCGTTTGGTAAATGGCTCGCGGTTTCCATGCAGACAGGAGACTCGGTCCATGCGGGCTGGAATTAATGCGCTTATTTGTTTCCTTTGAGGTTCTGTGTGAGGCGTTCTAACATCGCAAAATCATCGCCTCATTAATTTTGATAAATATTTGTACTAGGCTATTTCTTTCAAAGCAGGCGGGCTGCACTGTGGACCCACGCTGCATCGTTAAATCTCTGTCATGTGTGGGGGGGGTTTCCCTTTCCTGTGACTTATAAAGGTTTAGTGCATGTAAATGGTCTGCAAAGACTAACATCCCAAAGTTCCCTCTAGAGACAGTTTCTCTCCCACACACTCCCCCCCCCCCTCCTCACCAAAACGCCTCGATTGGACGCCTTTGTTTACTTCTTTTTTTTTTTTTACTTTTTTTTTATTGAGTCAGGCACAATGAGTTTACATGTATACAGTCAATATTTTTATTTATTTTCCCCCTTTCCCTCCCTCCCGGTCCTAGCTAGTAAAATAAATAACTAACTAAATAAATAAGATAGATACCTGTATAGGTAAAAGTAAAGTAATATAGAAGATAATATTAAAAGAAAATGTATAGATAAGGGAATAAAGAATAGTAACAGTAATACTTGTACCCATATACTCATATGTATACCCACATGTACACATGCACATACATACACACACGTACCTACCTACATACATACATGTATACAAAGACAGAACAAATAAATACAAATAAATAAATAAAAAATTAATATAAAAAGAGACACAAGAAAAAAAACAAGGAAAAAAAACTGTAACATTATAGGCCAAGGGGCGGGACATCTCTAAGCAGTTGACCACTCACAACAGAGCCAGCCAGCTAACCAGTCAGAGCAGACTGGGCTCTGGTTTCAGACAGAGGGTGAAAAGAGGAGCTGCAGCACAGGCAGTATGAGAGAAATAAAGAGCTCTTTGAACATTAAAGCATGGAGACAGTAGAGTCGAGGAACATGTAATAATAATATATACTCTTTAATATAGTCAATGGGTTTGAAGTGGCACTTTGTCTCCTCCTCAACGTGATTATTTCAGACTGGACATCATTTAAAAAATAAAATTGCAAATGTACATTGGCAACAATGAGTCATTGCTCTACCTTGATGCTGAACAAAAAGTAGAAGATGTTTTATTGTAACCAGCTGAGTATTAGGGAAGCACTACCTGTTTGATTATTGATAAGGTATTTCACTTGTTTCACAAGTTCCTTATACTCTGCATGCTACCCCACACGTACACATTGAAAGCATCCTTCCTTAAAGGTGGGGTAGGTAAGTCTGAGAAACCGGCTCGAGATACACTTGTTGTTATCTTCCATGGAATGCTCTTAACATCCGATAGCAATGAATATCTGAAGTGCTTTGACAACAAATCCATACAAACATGTCATCTGTGGAAGCCGTAGCGCTGTAAAAAGCACGACCAATCATCTGAGCCGGCTAAAGTAGCTGGATGGCCTACCTGCCTGTCAGCCTTCCATCTGGGCACACACTTATCTCGTACCCTCATTGGTCATGTGCGCGTTCGTGTGTGTTGGAGGAGGGGCTCTGTAACGAAGTGGCAGATTTCGTCCGGCTGTGTATTTTCAAATTCTGGCGCACTCGAGCCGGTTTCTCCAAAAGGACCTACCCCACCTTTAAAGGGGTATTCCACAAATGTAATATTGTACTTCCATCAATTTCCGATCCTTCAAGAAATCAATGCAGCAGCGTCCGAAGAGGTCCAACGTATAAGTCCTTCTACACTTCAGATAATTCAAAAGTGTTGCCAGCCACACCCTGACCCCCTAAAGAACATCCTTGCCTAGTTTGTGAACACAGGTTTTGTTTAAAAGAACAACCACATGTTTAGTGAATAATAATAATAATAATAATAATTCCTTACATTTATTATAGCGCTTTTCCAGTGCTCAAAGCGCTTTACAAATACACATTACACATATTTATACATGCCGGGACACAACCACTTTTAATACACACTATGTGTTACCTAAAGAAGAAAGTAACGCTGGAGGGTCAGGGCTTTATGGCGTCAGGAAGCAACAGGGGTGTCATGGAAACGTGGTTTTAATGTTGAGAAACATTAGCGCTAATCGAACCGCTTGTGAGAAACGGAGGCGACCTGTCATCCCCAACATGGTCTCATTAGTTACACTGATTATATTAAGGCGTCACAGTTAATTAGACAAGAGGTACAAGGATGCTTTAAAATTAAACACCCATTGCTCATTTGGGCAAACACACAAGTGGGGTTATCTCATAAGTCAGATGTGTCATAAATACACACACGGCTTCACGTTATTTAGTGACTTCTCACCTTCTCAAGTGTATGCTCAAGCTTTCTACAGACTCGACACTTGAGTCGTGTGTCAGTCGACAGAAGAGAAGTCATCAGGCTGAAGTGCAGCTCCATTAAGGGCCAATCTGGAAGTTGAGTAGCTATGAATATGGAATCATATCCGGCGCTCATTGCTTATGACTGCAATCAAATATAAAACTTGTTTAGCTGTGAGAGCCTACGCCTTCGTGTTATGACTCTATTCCGACTGTCTCCAAACTTCTAATTTACGGCACTATGCAAATAAAGTGCTGTACTTATGACCTTATTCCAGACTAAAGGGAATATAATTTAGAGTCAAAACAACACAATAAATAAAATATGGAGTATAGCATATGTTATCCATCAAATGAATATGCCTGAAAGACTGTCAATGTTTTAATATATGCCAACGGATTATAAAACGTCTCCTAACAGAAAGGAGTTACATCGAGAAAGTGTTTTGTCCAAAGGACCCTAAAACTGAAGCAGCTAGCGAGATGTCATCATTGCAGTATGTGCACCTGCGCTTCTTCTACTGCCTTCTGTGAAACAAGTGCCTCAGATAAGTGCCCCCCTGTAATGAGACTAATCACCTTAATTGCCTAAATTAATTTCAGGTGGAGAGATAACTGAACCGAAGAGCTGCTTCGTTTGGAGGCAGTTTGACACAAAGATGGCTGTCGACAATAAATGATCAACACTTTTAAAAGGTCCCTTATTATACTGTTTCTCATCAATATATCACAGGTCTCAGATATATACAGAGCCTGTCTCTGATTGGCTGAAACACCAAACAGATCATTGCAGCATTACCCATAATCCCCTCTGTTTCAGCCCTGTTTCCAAAGTGCTGATTCTCTGTCTGTTACTTTCGATGATCAGATGCACAGACCACTGCGCCACCCGTCCCGGTTTTAAAGAGTACCTGACCTCCCTTTATATTAAGAGAACAATAATGTCATTGTTAGCTAATGAATGTTTCCATGGTGACCAACGGCAACATGACAACGTTTCCATTGGTCCCTCTTCTTTAGAGAAGACCAGGAAGTGATGGATACACGGATCGTGTTCCAACCAATAGGCACGCAGTGACTCTAAAGAATAATGATCACGCACCAACACACATTCAGACTAAAGGAACCAGCTGTTTTGGAAAATGAGAGAAGTAGAAAGTACAGGTATTTGAGTTCAACATGTGAGAAGTAGAAAGTACAGGTATTTGAGTTCAACATGTGAGAAGTAGAAAGTACAAGTATTTGAGTTCAACATGTAAGAAGTAGAAAGTACAGGTATTTGAGTTCAACATGTAAGAAGTAGAAAGTACAAGTATTTGAGTTCAACATGTAAGAAGTAGAAAGTACAGGTATTTGAGTTCAACATGTAAGAAGTAGAAAGTACAGGTATTTGAGTTCAACATGTAAGAAGTAGAAAAGTACAGGTATTTGAGTTCAACATGTAGAAGTAGAAAGTACAAGTATTTGAGTTCAACATGTAAGAAGTAGAAAGTACAGGTATTTGAGTTCAACATGTAAGAAGTAGAAAGTACAAGTATTTGAGTTCAACATGTAAGAAGTAGAAAGTACAGGTATTTGAGTTCAACATGTAAGAAGTAGAAAGTACAGGTATTTGAGTTCAACATGTAAGAAGTAGAAAGTACAGGTATGTGAGGTTCAACATGTAAGAAGTAGAAAGTACAGGTATTTGTGTTCAACATGTAAGAAGTAGAAAGTACAGGTATTTGAGTTCAACATGTAAGAAGTAGAAAGTACAGGTATTTGAGTTCAACATGTAAGAAGTAGAAAGTACAGGTATTTGGGTTCAAAAATGTGAGAAGTAGAAAGTACAGGTATTTGAATTCAACATGTAAGAAGTAGAAAGTACAGGTATTTGAGTTCAACATGTAAGAAGTAGAAAAGTACAGGTATTTGAATTCAACATGTAGAAGTAGAAAGTACAGGTATTTGGGTTCAACATGTAAGAAGTAGAAAGTACAGGTATTTGAGTTCAACATGTAAGAAGTATAAAGTACAGATATTTGAGTTCAACATGTAAGAAGTAGAAAGTACAGGTATTTGAGTTCAACATGTAAGAAAGTAGAAAGTACAGGTATTTGGTTCAACATGTAAGAAGTAGAAAGTACAGGTATTTGGGTTCAACATGTAAGAAGTAGAAAGTACAGGTATTTGAGTTCAACATGTAGAGAAGTAGAAAGTACAGGTATTTGTGTTCAACATGTGAGAAGTAGAAAAGTAACAGGTTATTTGGTTCAACATGTAAGAAGTAGAAAGTACAGGTATTTGAGTTCAACATGTAAGAAGTAGAAAGTACAGGTATTGAGTTCAACATGTAAGAAGTAGAAAGTACAGGTATTTGAGTTCAAATGTAAGAAGTAGAAAGTACAGGTATTTGTGTTCAACATGTAAGAAGTAGAAAGTACAGGTATTTGGGTTCAACATGTAAGAAGTAGAAAGTACAGGTATTTGAGTTCAACATGTAGGAAGTAGAAAGTACAGGTATTTGTGTTCAACATGTAAGAAGTAGAAAGTACAGGTATTTGTGTTCAACATGTAAGAAGTAGAAGTACAGGTATTTGTGTTCACATGAGAGAAGTAGAAAGTACAGGTATTTGTGTTCAACATGTGAGAAGTAGAAAGTACAGGTATTTAGTTCCATGTGAGGTAGAAAGTACAGGTATTTGGGTTCAACATGTAGGAAGTAGGTACAGGTATTTGTGTTCAACATGTAAGAAGTAGGTACAGGTATTTGAGTTCAACATGTAGGAAGTAGAGTACAGGTATTTGGGTTCAACATGTAGGAAGTAGAAAGTACAGGTATTTGTGTTCAACATGTAAGAAGTAGAAAGTACAGGTATTTGAGTTCAACATGTAAGAAGTAGAAAGTACAGGTATTTGAGTTCAACATGTGAGAAGTAGAAAGTACAGGTATTGAGTTCAACATGTGAGAAGTAGAAAGTACAGGTATTTGTGTTCAACATGTAGAAGTAGAAAGTACAGGTATTTGAGTTCAACATGTAAGAAGTAGAAAGTACAGGTATTTGAGTTCAACATGAGAGAAGTAGAAAGTACAGGTATTTGAGTTCAACATGTAAGAAGTAGAAAGTACAGGTATTTGAGTTCAACATGAGAGAAGTAGAAAGTACAGGTATTTGAGTTCAACATGTAAGAAGTAGAAAGTACAGGTATTTGAGTTCAACATGTGAGAAGTAGAAAGTACAGGTATTTGTGTTCAACATGTAAGAAGTAGAAAGTTCAGGTATTTGAGTTCAACATGTAAGAAGTAGAAAGTTCAGGTATTTGTGTTCAACATGTAAGAGTAGAAAGTACAGGTATTTGAGTTCAACATGTAAGAAGTAGAAAGTACAGGTATTTGAGTTCAACATGTAAGAAAGTAGAAAGTACAGGTATTTGAGTTCAACATGTAAGAAGTAGAAAGTACAGGTATTTGAGTTCAACATGTAAGAAGTAGAAAGTACAGGTATTTGAGTTCAACATGTAAGAAGTAGAAAGTACAGGTATTTGGTTCAACATGTAAGAAGTAGAAAGTACAGGTATGGGTTCAACATGTAAGAAGTAAAAAGTACAGGTATTTGGGTTCAACATGTAAGAAGTAGAAAGTACAGGTATTTGAGTTCAACATGTAAGAAGTAGAAAGTACAGGTATTTGAGTTCAACATGTAAGAAGTAGAAAGTTCAGGTATTTGGGTTCAACATGTAGAAGTAGAAAGTACAGGTATTTGGTTCAACATGTATGAAGTAGAAAGTACAGGTATTTGAGTTCAACATGTAAGAAGTAGAAAGTACAGGTATTTGGTTCAACATGTAAGAAGTAGAAAGTACAGGTATTGAGTTCAACATGTAAGAAGTAGAAAGTACAGGTATTTGTGTTCAACATGTAAGAAGTAGAAAGTACAGGTATTTGAGTTCAACATGTAAGAAGTAGAAAGTACAGGTATTTGAGTTCAACGTGTAAGAAGTAGAAAGTACAGGTATTTATGTTCAACATGTAAGAAGTAGAAAGTACAGGTATTTGTGTTCAACATGTAAGAAGTAGAAAGTACAGGTATTTGGGTTCTAAATGTAAGAAGTAGAAAGTACAGGTATTTGTATTCAACATGTAAGAAGTAGAAAGTACAGGTATTTGTGTTCAACATGTAAGAAGTAGAAAGTACAGGTATTTTGGGTTCAATATGTAAGAAGTAGAAAGTACAGGTATTTGAGTTCAACATGTGAGAAGTAGAAAGTACAGGTATTTGTGTTCTAAATGTAAGAAGTAGAAAGTACAGGTATTTGTGTTCTAAATGTAAGAAGTAGAAAGTACAGGTATTTGTGTTCTAAATGTAAGAAGTAGAAAGTACAGGTATTTGGGTTCAATATGTAAGAAGTAGAAAGTACAGGTATTTGGGTTCTAAATGTAAGAGTAGAAAGTACAGGTATTTGTGTTCTAAATGTAAGAAGTCAAAGTAAAAAGTCGTCAGAAAAATAAGTCGTGGAGTAAAGTACTGATACCAGAAAAATGTACTTAAGTACAGTAATGAAGTATTTGTACTCCACTACTTGCCACCTCTGAATAAAATACATGAAAAAGTGGATTTTGCATAATAGGTGACCTTTAAATGAAACCCAATGTGTTTGAGTTGACCTTGAGCCTCTGGTCTCCGCACTAGGTAACATCAGGAACACGGAGAAGCTGAGTTTCGACCGGCAGCAGCAGTTTGAGATCCAGGTGACGGCGTGGGACTGCGGGCAGAAGAGAGCGCTGCACAGCGTGCCGGTCCACATCAACGTCAAGCCCGTCTGCAAACCTGGCTGGCAAGGTGGGACCAATCACATCATGCAGCGATCCCATGCGGCTCTGACTGAACAGCCAGAAACACAGATGCCATTATTTGTGCACGACTGCTTACGTTTGTTAAAGTCATAATCGCTTTTTAATATGCGCTTTTTGTAATTGCAAATTGACTTTGGCAACAATGAGTCATTACTCGACCTTGATGCTAACCATGAAGTAGATGAAGTGTGCCTGGAACTGCTGATTTTGAAGAGGGAAGAAACACCTGTTTGATTATTGATAAGACATTACACAGACTTAGCATTGCACCTTTATGGTTCCTTATGCATTGCATGCTGCCCCAGAGGTACGCATTGAAAGCAGCCATCCTTTAAAGGGGTATCCCAGCGATGTAATATTGTACTTCCAGAAAGTGCGGGACTTTCAAAAATCAAGGCAGCAGAATCCAAAGTGTTTAATACACACTATGTGTTACCTTAAAGAAGAGTAACACTGTGGAGGGTCAGGGCTTTATGGCGCCAGGAAGCAACAGGGGTGTCATGGAAACGTGGTTTTAATGTTGAGAAACATTAATGCTAATCGAGCCACTTGTGAGAAATGGAGGCTACCTGTCATCCCCAACATGGCCTCATTAGTTACAGTGATTATATTAAGGCATCACAGTTAATTAGACAAGAGGTACAAGGATGCTTTAAAATGAAACACCCATTGCTCATTTGGGCAAACACACAAGTGGGGTTATCTCATAAGTCAGATGTGTCATAAATACACACACGGCTTCACGTTATTTAGTGACTTCTCACCTTTCTCAAGTGTATGCTCAAGCTTTCTACAGACTCGACACTTGAGTCTTATGTCAGTCGACAGAAGAGAAGTCATCAGGCTGAAGTGCAGCTCCATTAAGGGCCAATCTGGAAGTTGCGTAGCTATGAATATGGAATACTATCTGACATAATGATCCAGGCCGCTCTGACTGAGCCACAGCCAGACACACAGATGCCATTGTTCGTGCTCGACTGCTGAAGTCTGTGCAATGAGCGCCTGGCTGTGTTTCACAGCCCGGGCACACGGATGGAGCATGCAGTCAGAGCTGTGTGTGTGGACGGGAACACAGGTGGGCTTATTTGCAGGGCTTTACTTCAGTGTGTGCTCTCACCTCCGAGTGCGTGGTAGTTTATTGTTCTCTCTGTGCTTATCTCTTTGTACACCTGCCTTTCTCTATTTCTGGATCTCTCTCCCTTCCTGCTGCGACCCTCTCCCTCTGAATCTCTTCCTCCCCTTCCTCCCGGAGGAATTGGTCTCTCAAGTGCAGCTGGTATGATCAACGGCACTTTACTAAGGACACTGTGACACAGCCAACACGGCTCTGAGCACATCAGAAAGCAGTCATGGCAGCCTTAACAAGGACTCGAGTAATGCAAAGACAAGTGTCTGGGTGAGTGCGACAGCAACACACAGCGCTCGGGAAAACTGGACATGTTATTTACACCTGTCAGAGAGGGCAGAAGTACACATCCTTTACTCGAGTGGAAGTGCAGATACTCGTGTTTAAAATACTCTGGTAAAAGTAGAAGTACTGACTAAACTTCTGTACTCAAGTAAAAGTAAAGGCTTTGAAGTGTACTTCAGTAAAAAGTACCCATAGCTAGCAGCTGCTTTAAAGAGTATCTGACCTCCCTTTATCTTAATAGAACAATAATGTCATTGTTAGCTAATGAATGTTTCCATGCTGAACAACGGCAACATGACAACGTTTCCATTGGTCCCTCTTCTTTAGAGAAGACCAGGAAGTGATGGATACACGGATCGTGTTCCAACCAATAGGCACGCAGTGACTCTAAAGAATAATGATCACGCACCAAACACACATTCAGACTAAATGAACCAGCTGTTTGGAAAATGAGAGAAGTAGAAAGTACAGGTATTTGAGTTCAACATGGAAGAAGTAGAGAGTACAGGTATTTGTGTTCAACATGTAAGAAGTAGAAAGTATAGGTGTTTGTGTTCAACATGTAAGAAGTAGAAAGTACAGGTATTTGAGTTCAACATGTAAGAAGTAGAAAGTATAGGTGTTTGTGTTCAACATGTAAGAAGTAGAAAGTACAGGTATTTGAGTTCAACATGTAAGAAGTAGAAAGTACAGGTATTTGAGTTCAACATGTAAGAAGTAGAAAGTATAGGTGTTTGTGTTCAACATGTAAGAAGTAGAAAGTACAGGTATTTGAGTTCAACATGTAAGAAGTAGAAAGTACAGGTATTTGAGTTCAACATGTGAGAAGTAGAAAGTACAGGTATTTGTGTTCAACATGTAAGAAGTAGAAAGTACAGGTATTTGAGTTCAACATGTAAGAAGTAGAAAGTACAGGTATTTGTGTTCAACATGTAAGAAGTAGAAAGTACAGGTATTTGAGTTCAACATGTAAGAAGTAGAAAGTACAGGTATTTGAGTTCAACATGTAAGAAGTAGAAAGTACAGGTATTTGAGTTCAACATGTAAGAAGTAGAAAGTACAGGTATTTGGGTTCAACATGTGAGAAGTAGAAAGTACAGGTATTTGAGTTCAACATGAGAGAAGAAGAAAGTACAGGTATTTGAGTTCAACGTGTGAGAAGTAGAAAGTACAGGTATTTGAGTTCAACATGTAAGAAGTAGAAAGTACAAGTATTTGAGTTCAACATGTAAGAAGTAGAAAGTACAAGTATTTGAGTTCAACATGAGAGAAGTAGAAAGTACAGGTATTTGAGTTCAACATGTGAGAAGTAGAAAGTACAGATATTTGAGTTCAACAAATAAGAAGTATAAAGTACAGGTATTTGAGTTCAACATGTAAGAAGTAGAAAGTACAGGTATTTGAGTTCAACATGTACGAAGTAGAAAGTACAGGTATTTGAGTTCAACATGTGAGAAGTAGAAAGTACAGATATTTGAGTTCAACATGTAAGAAGTATAAAGTACAGGTATTTGAGTTCAACATGTAAGAAGTAGAAAGTACAGGTATTTGAGTTCAACATGTACTGTAAGAAGTAGAAAGTACAGGTATTTGTGTTAAAAATGTAAGAAGTAGAAAGTACAGGTATTTGTGTTCAACATGTACTGTAAGAAGTAGAAAGTACAGGTATTTGTGTTAAAAATGTAAGAAGTAGAAAGTACAGGTATTTGTGTTCAACATGTAAGAAGTAGAAAGTACAGGTATTTGTGTTCAACATGTAAGAAGTATAAAGTACAGGTATTTGAGTTCAATATGTAAGAAGTAGAAAGTACAGGTATTTGAGTTCAACATGTAAGAAGTAGAAAGTACAGGTATTTGTGTTCAACATGTGAGAAGTAGAAAGTACAGGTATTTGTGTTCAACATGTGAGAAGTAGAAAGTTCAGGTATTTGGGTTCAACATGTAAGAATTAGAAAGTACAGGTATTTGGGTTCAACATGTAAGAAGTAGAAAGTACAGGTATTTGGGTTCAACATGTGAGAAGTAGAAAGTACAGGTATTTGTGTTCAACATGTACGAAGTAGAAAGTACAGGTATTTGTGTTCAACATGTGAGAAGTAGAAAGTACAGGTATTTGTGTTCAACATGTAAGAAGTAGAAAGTAAAAAGTCGTCAGTACAGTAACAAAGTATTTGCACTCCACTACTTCCCACCTCTGCCTGTCACAGATGTGATGGAGGACGGACATGTGCCAGGTGTTCACATGTAGCCGTGTGTCACTAACAGGGTGATTCATGACCTGGATGTCTTTGGCGTCGAGCCATCGACGTCCCGCAGGACGAGACGTTAGCGGGCTGCTGATGAACAGCAGTAAACGGGACCCTGGCAGCAGCGCAGTGGCTGCCACTGAACCCTGATCCGCTGGTGTCTATCCAATCTTTCACTCTGTGTTTTTAGAAGTATCAACACATACCGGTGGTTTTAGATGAATCCACATGGTTCTGATCCACGGATGAAATGTGCAAGTTGTGGGATCTTAAATCAAGACCGAACAGCGATTCATTTTTTATCAGGAAAATAAATGATTCAAGCGACGTCTTGAAATTCTTAACATTAGTACTTTCTAGCCTGAATTATTTCTTAAGAAGGGAACTTTTTCGCAGAGCAGTAACAACTCTCCCAGACGAGGGACTGATTTCAACATTCAGAGGAATTCAAGTTGCTGAATCTAAAAGAAACAATGAAAGGTAAAAGTTTTACTCCTCTGCTCCACACTTTAAAGTGAGAACATGTAAGAAGTACAAAGTCACTTGGCAGCGTGCTGTGTCGAGGGTTCTTATGTGCCTTAACGCCAAGGGGCAAAGTTACAAACAGTAATGGCGGCAAGTGGAATCACAGACTCCACGATGAACTACACAAGCGTGCAGAAACTACAGACTCACACACAAGAGAGGGAGCTACACACACATTTAATTGTCTAACATCAAACACACCCAAACTTTTGAGATGCATTGATCTCATTTCCACAGAGCTACTGTGGGAGTGTGTGTGGCTTTAACGTCTGCACACAACACGGCCGTGACATCAACTCCTCTCCAGGCTCTCGGCGATAATCCTGTCTTTGAAGCGATACTTTTTCTGTCAGTGCATGTTTGGGGAAATTACAATTTTCAGCGCACGATTAGGGCGAGAAGATACACTGAAAACCACACGAGCACTGAACACTTTCCCCAGACGAACGGGCAGACCCCTCCTGCCTGAAACGCTTTCATTCGACTCCTTTCTCTACTTCCTGACACAGTGACATCCCTCTGTAACACTCGCGCTTCTATTGGCTAGCGCTCCAACACATTGTACGTGATAGGCTAAGGGGCGGGACATCTCTAAGAGGTTGACCAATCACAACAGAGACGGCCAGCTAACCAATCAGAGCAGACTGGGCTCTGGTATCAGACAGAGGGTAGCATGAGACATGTCACAGTAGAGACACTACGTACTGATATGTACCTGAACATGTGCAAAAGTAGGGCCCCTTTAAAGGCTACTGTAGGAACATCAAAGCAAATACACAAAATATGTTTTCCTGGTAAAAGAAGATCTGGTCAAATTAGCCATGGTCTTTTGCTGCGGACAGGAAGGCTCAGCCGTCGCTACGAATCAGGTCGTTCCAGAAGGTCCTCAATGGACTTGAGGAAACTCATTTCACCGACTTGTAGTGCTTGTCTACCCGCACACACACACACGCTCACATTGGCTTATATACGACCGTACAACAGGCCCTGTGTGCACACGCTGCTTTGCCCGGTAGGAGCTGGTGAGAGCCTCCTCCCAGCGATCAATCGAACAACACTCCCAATATGCCTTAAAATGTTTTTATGACAACGATATCCTGACAACATATCACCGCTTTCACGACTTGTTTTTCCCCGTTGCCTTCTAGTATCTATGTGAGTGATATTTGTTTGATATTGTTTTTTCCATCATGAACATAAACTGGAAGAGGTTTGCTCTTAGGCTGTTTCAATGAGCTTCAACACTCAACCTGACAGCTGTGCGGCGTGGAGGACGAGACGGAGATAAAAGTAAAACACTCAGTGTCTGCCGTGCCCAGTTGCTCAGACAAATGGGCTTCTCAGTCTTTGTTATGACAGTTTCATGATGGAAAACAAGCGCATCCTGCAGTTTTCTACAGCCACGTCACAGTTGCTTTCCTCAAAGGTGCAAATATTTATTTTGTCGGAACAATTGAAAAAGAAGCTGCCACTCAGAAAAGGTGCAATGTGGACAGAGGCTATACAACCTTTTATAGAAACACTCACAGGAGCAATGCTGCTTAATAATGAGCGGCTTGCATCGTGCTATTGGCTGCAGCTGTTTTCATTAAAAACGCTTTAAAAGCAACAGACTGCCGGCTCACTGTCAAACCGCACACTGACAGCGACGGAGTCCAACAGGTGGACGTCGTGGAGCATGAAGCAGTCAGAGTGCCACACATTCCCCTCAGGAGTGTACAGACACCTTATCTCTATAACAGTGCTTCTCAAAGTGTGGTCCGCGGACCAATCATGGTCCGTGAGCGCCCCCTAGTGGTCCGTGAGTATATTGGTAACATTTCACATTTGAAATAAATAAATTAATTTAAGTTTTCCGCACTCTCGCGGGAATATCTCCGCAATGGAGCGAGCTTAAGTTTCACTTTCGATTGCATGATAAAGCCCAGCGCAACACCCTCATCACACATGTTGCCACTTGTTTGTACCATTTTCAGGCGATTTGTAAAAAGAAACGATGTGCTTTGGATATTTGTGGAGTTAGGTGGTCCGCGAGTGTTTTTTTATTGGTTAAGTGGTCCTTGGTATGAAAAAGTTTGAGAAACACTGGCCTATAACCAGATGCATATGAAGGCAGAATCTGTCGGCAACAGGACATGTCAGTATTGGAATCAATGTAGTGAACCAATCATGTTTGAGCATGCTTTGGAGACCCAGTCGGTGTGAAATGCAAAACAGGGGAGAACACATTGGCTGAGATGCATTCTCATAACCAATCAGATCTCTTCTGACGAGGATTTCACTTTTCATAGGCTTTTAAACGATGGATGAATCTGAATACAGAAGACGTTGCCCTTTGTCCTCCAAAATCCAACAGGTTGTGAGAGAGACCAAAAACAGAGCTAAAAGACAGTGACTGTTGGTCTTACATTAATCAGGTGGACGGAGTCAACTTCCAAGTTCACCAACAAAGACAGTGATGTGTCATTGTTGTGATTATAACTTGTTCCCACTGTTACCAAAGATCTGGTGTTTGTGTTACTTCGATGCGAAAGCCATCCTTTTCTCAAACGGTAGACATTACATTATATTACACGTCACTTGTTACAACATACTCAGTACTGTGGACAATCCCCACAGGAGCCATTTGGGGTGAAGGGTCTCAGGGACACAACGACATGCTGACTGCAGTGGGGTTTGAACCTGTCCCCCTGATCCGATCACCAATGCACTAACCCACTGTGCCACACGCCTCCGTAGACTCATCGGTCCGCTTCTACAAGGACACGGTGACCAGTTTTCATCGAGCAAGAACACTAGCCTTGCTGTTTTAGATACCAGGTCATGTGTTTGTTCTCTACAACGGTATTTGGGAACCTGATTCTCTTCCTGGTCAATACGACACATGTCCTTCCATTGAGCTCTCCCTGTAGCAAAGTCTTATGAGGCTGCCTATCCCCGTTAAACAGTGTAGTAACATGTTGTTGTGGTAGCATTAGTATACATGGAGACTACATCATGGCTAAGGAGTGGTCACACAATTGGAGACGACAGGGAAAAAGCTATATCGCAATGTTTTTTCCTGCAAGTCCAAAACTATTTAAAACTTTCAAAACTTTTGTCAGCGTCTCCCAGTATCTCGTCTGTTGATCTCCCTTCTTCTTGCTGTCCACTCAGAAACACAAACACACAAGATAAACTCATAATGGAATGAGTGGACAGAAGGGAAGATAAGTGAGCTTTTCTCTTCAGTCGATTGGATTGGTATCAGTTGTATTTGTGATACAGTTTGCCTCCAACACCACATCAGACCGTTTGACAGAAACTCTCATGTTCAATCTGACAGCCCGCAGGCAAAGCTCCAGCAGCAGTTTGAGAAAACAAACTCCAGAAATAAAAGCTTCATCTTTAAGTGTTACTTTAAATCAGGGGCGTCAAACTCAAGGCCCGGGACTTCATTTCATGCGGCCCCATAAGAGCGTGCAAAGAATATAATATGTTTGTTATACGGTTACATGCCGAGTTACAGAAGCACGTTGCCCATAAACTACATGTCCCACAATGCATCTCAAAGTTGACTTTTTTTCTCAGAATTAGATTTTTTTTTCAAAATGTTCCTTTTTTTTCAAGATGTGGCTTTTCTTTTTAAATAATTTTGTGAGATTCTCACTGAAGAGATTATTTGCCCTCGACTTCTGCTTTCAGACGTAGTTATTATGAAGTTATTACCCTATCCGA
>JAMFTG010000564.1:132500-151267 GCA_023974075.1 Chaenocephalus aceratus
AAGGAAGAAGGCTGTACATCTCACTCATATACGCAGCTCTGTGTCGTCAGCTGATTTCTCTAATTGTCAGGTAAACCTACACGATACATATTTTAATTGGATAGAAAAAACACCACGCTACGAATCAATACATTTGCAAAATTTAATTGAGTTGTACACGGCACCTATTTGAAGGTACCGTATATGCTGAATGCAAAGCGTGACAGCCCAGTCTTATTAAAGGATCCAACAACTTGAAGGTGGGGAATAAGATGCAGAGAAAAGGAGAGGGATGGAAGTTGTAGTTAATACAAGCCGTTTCATTTGACAGCTGAAGCTCCCTTTAGTTGCAGTGCAGAGGACAGGCTGCCACAGGTGTGTGAGGAAGGTCACACCAGAGTCACAACACCTTTATTCGTCATACAGAGGGGAAAAGTGCACACAGCAAGAAAAGAGCCAAAGACAGCTGAGTAAGAAGCACACATACAAAATATATATTAAATTATTAATATATTATTGTGTTAGCTTTTATTTATACAGGTTGTCAGAGAATATTTTAATCCCATCTGTGTATTTTAGAGATTCTCAGTCTTTCCTGCATGTGCCCTGTCTGTAACTTGAGGAGGACACAGGTCAAGAGGCCTTTCCTGTGGGGGAAGTTTGGACCATGCGAGTTGATAATAACAAACCCGTCTTTGTTCCAAATGTCTGGTACTAATTAGAGAAAAGGCGGGCTCTTCGTTCCCTCCTTTTCTGCTGTATAGATGTGTTGCTGTCTGCCTTTGTCTTGAGAGTTGGCTTGGGATCTCATGATGAAAGTCGTGAATATACTTTGTGAACCCTCCGGCCGTAGTTTCTCTCTCAATAAATAACAGTGTTTGACTAAGGCGAGCTTCCATTGCTTTCACTGAACATTGGTTCTGCATTGCTGCATCAGAAGTGTTCTTCACACAGGTGTAGATCTCATTGAGACACACGGTCTCATTCTCAAGAGAGAGCTGTCAGTGGTAACACTACCACACACAGTTACAGACAGACAGGACACGAAACACAGAGGCAACACTAAAGTACAACATCGTCAAAAAGTAGTCATTACAATCCACATACAGTCAGATATAGCCGGTGCAAACACCCACAGATGGGTATCAAAGTGGTCAGCTTAAGTTCCAGGAAGTGTGTTCCAGGTCGAGGGGGCAGAGTATGGCTTTTTCCCCAAGCACCGTGCGTACTGAGGGGACGCACAGAGGGATGTAATGTTGAGGTCTTAGTCTATAGCTGTACTGTCTGTGTGATATGTAAGTGGATGTGTAGAGGGGCAGCAGTCCAAGCATAGCGGTATAGATATATATATATATACACAATTGACAAAATACACATCCTGGAACTGTTTTTAAATATAGCAGCCAGGTGTATATTGCACAGTTATTAACGGCATACATATATATACACTGAACAAAAATATAAACGCACTTTTGTTTTTGCTCCCATTTTTCATGAGATGAACTCAAATATCTAAAACATTTTCTATAAACACAAAATAACCATTTCTCTCAAATATTGTTCACAAATCTGAAAAAATGTGTGATAGTGAGCACTTCTCCTTTGCCGAGATAATCCATCCCACCTCACAGGTGTGGCATATCAAGATGCTGATAGACAGCATGATTATTGCACAGGTGTGCCTTAGGCTGGCCACAATAGAAGGCCACTCTGAAACGTGCAGTTTTGCTTTATTGGGGGGGTCTGGGGGGGTCCGAAAACCAGGCAGTATCTGGAGTGAGGGGTAGGATTAGGGTTAGGTTGGGGAAGAGCGCAGGGCTCCGGAGGAGCCCTGCGTGGTGCACTGGCTCTCGGTAGATAGGTGTTTTACAAAACATTAAAAACCTCCATAAACATAAACCTTATAAAAACCCTTTTAAAAGCATCATAAAAGCTCCGTGAGGACAAGACCGTTTCAGATGAATGGTTAAAAAGTGCAGAGCGGAGACGGACCACGGAACGGCGGCAGAGTATGCCCAAAAAGCAGATCTCCCCGTCCCGGGATCTGGAGGGTGGTGTGTGTGTGTGTGTGTTGTGTGTGTGTGTGTGTGTGTGTGTGTGTGTGTGTGTGTGTGTGTGTGTGTGTGTGTGTGTGTGTGTGTGTGTGTGTGTGTGTGTGTGTGTGTGTGTGTGTGTGTGTGTGTGTGTGTGTGTGTGTGTGTGTGTGTGTGTGTGTGTGTGTGTGTGTGTGTGTGTGTGTGTGTGTGCATCTACGTGTGTGTGTGGAGCTTGTCCCAATGGAATCTGTAAAAGACCTTAAATGAGAGGGGGATCTAAAATGGCCAATGTAAAAGTGAATCCAGTTCTATTAGTAAAAGCCGTGCATAAAAGTGTAAGTGCAGTTAAAACACAAGTGCAATGATACAAATATAAATAATTAAAACATTCTCCCCAGTAATATAAATTTAAAAAAGTAAAGGGAGTGTTAAAATTAACTAATAATAATAAAATAAAGGAAGGCACACCGGGTTAGTAAAAATCGTATAAAATGAACTGGATGTCACCAAAAAACAGAAACCATTAAAATCGAGGTCGGGAAGTTTAAAAGATTCCAAAGGGTGGCCGTTTTTTATTAAAAGGGTGGCAGGCAGGTGAAGAGTTCCTCCCTGCGGGCGGTTTCCCGGCCTCCAGGTAATAAAATAATTTAAAATAAATATAAATAAACAAATAAAAGCGTCCCTCCTCATGTGGCTTTGATAATTTTCAGATAAAAACATACACATAAATACATTTAAAATTATAAAACATGTAAGAAGTAATAAAAACATAAATATGAACACCATTATGATAAATAAGATAGTGCTAAAAACATGCGATAAAAATGTAGCACACCAATAAAAAAAGTCCAGATGAGGAGGATCTATAAATAATTAATAAATAAATAAATATAAGTGCTAAAATACGTGGAGGGCGGATTAAAGCAGGCTGACACACCCGCAGAGAAGGGAACCCAAATCACCCACCTGCAGGGGAGAGACCCGGGGGGAGAGGAGATCACACAGGTTAAAACATGTTGAGTGGTGGGAGGCGGACCCATCAATTATATTTTTCATTTAGTCCGCCCGGGTCAATGGTGCCCAGGCGATGGATCCACCTCCGCTCCGCCGCTCGCCTCTGGCCCGTGCTCCAGCCGCTGCTGCTCTCCAGGCCCATTGACTGCACACTCTGGAGGCCATGGAGTTTAAAATGGTTGTATAAAACGCTCGTGCCGTCCCCGTCTCTAATTCGATATTGATGTTGTTTAATTCTGAGGCTGATCTCGTTGCGCGTTTCCCCCACATAGAGTCTCTGGCAGGCCTTGCACCTAATTGCATAAATAGCGTTTTTTGTGTTAGGTGTCAAGGCCTGCCGTACATTGCTCCCCTCTCGAGAGAAGGGATTGAAAACGTGGGGGAGGCGAACGAAACCAACCTCCGAGACCCGAGGCGCCTCCCTAGTTTTGATCCCTTTGTTTAATTTTGTGTGGACCAGAAGGTCCTGAAGATTTTTATTACGTCGGTAGGCGGAGATCAGCCGGCACGGCCGCAGCGCGTCACAGCCGCCCCTGGCCCCCTCAAAATTGGCCTTTAGTTTTGCCTAACAGGCTGGTCAGGCTCCCCGAGTAGGTTGTGATGAGGGGGACCAGGGCAGGGCCGGACGGCCGGGCGGAGATGTCTCTGTATTTCTCTATGAAGGTGCGGCTGACCTCCGCCTTAATGCTTCTAAGGAAGCGCCTCGAATAGCCCCTGGGTCTCAGCGCACTAAAAAGGATTCTGGTAGCCTCCTCCACATCCTCCGCGAGGGTGCATATCCTGTGGAAGCGGATCAGCTGGGACTTAATCAGGCCTCTGTACGTGTGCCCAGGGTGATAACTGGTTTTGTGGAGGAGTGCGTGGCGATCTGTATCCTTAAAAAAAACCCTGGTGGCAAGTGTCTTGCTGTGGTCGCTGGAGCCGCGGAAAAACACCCCAGTGTCGAGGAACTCCACAGTGTGTGTATGTAACTGGTGTTTGAGTTTTATTTTAGGGTGATGTGTGTTGAGGATGTCTGAGAAGGTGAGGAAGTCCTGTTCTGTGTGGTGCCAGAGGCCAAAGATGTCATCCAGGTACCGGAAGTACAGAAGGGGTTTGAGGGGGAGTTTAGTAAAGACCGTTTCCTCCCAATGGGCCAGGTAAATGTCCGCGTAGGCTGGCGCGTATTTCCGGCCCATCGCACAACCGCACAGCTGGAGGTAGTGGTTATTGTTAAACATAAAATCATTGCGGGTGAGTGTGAGGTGGAGCAACTGAATGATTTGGCTGTCGGGTCTGGATGGGTCTGGGTTTTTATTGAAGGAGTGCTGAATTGCGGTGAGGCCAAGTGGGGTTTCAATGTTGGTATAAAGGGATACTATGTCTATGGAGAAAATGAGAGTGTGGCTGGGGACTGTGAGGTTTTTTATTTTGTTGACAAAATCATACGTGTCTCTGAGATAACTGGGGTGGAGTTTTGAAAGGGGATTAATGAAATGATCGATGTATTCTGTGATGTTGTATGATTCTGAACCGCAGTCGCTGATGATGGGGCGGCCGACCGGAACCACAGAGGGGACCGTCCACGCCTCCACAGGCTTGTGGATCTTGGGGAGCAGGTAGAAGAGGCGGGGCCTGGGCTCCTCCGGACCATCCAGATATTGTTTTTGTTTTTTGTTTATGATTTGTTAGTGTAAAGTGTTGCTGTAATGTCCCTAACTAGTGTTTGTGTTTCCAGTTGTAGTGGGTGCGTCAGTGATCTGTAGTATGTGTTGTCATTTAACTGCCTATGTGCTTCCAATATATAATTGTCCCTATCTTGTATGACTATTTGGCCCCCCTTATCTGCAGGTTTGATGACTATGTGTTGGCTGTTACCTAATGTTTTAATAATTTGTAATTGTTCCTGGCTAATGTTGTGTGTGCTGTGTGGAAGGGGGCGCCAATGTGTGAGTGCTAGTAGGTTTTTATTAATTAGTTGTGTTATTTCAGGTGTTAATGTTGCCGTGTGTGGTTCCCAGGTGGACGGTCCGGTGAACAGAACAGGCTCCCGCCCCTGGCTCCCCAGAAAGTGGTCCATGATCTTAATCCGCCTGTGGAAGGCGTGGAGGTCCGCCCTGATCTCCGGTCGGGTGGGGAGTTTGGGTGTTGGAATGAATGATAAGCCTTTTTCCAGTAGCTCCAGCTGTGCGGCCGTGGGGGAGAAAACGGCAGAGAGGTTGGTTATATTTGAGCGGTGGGGAGTTGTAATGCAATTATGATCCCCGTTCAATAGTTTAAATGCTGCTTCCAGTACCTGAGTAACATCTCGGCCGTCTGCAGGGTCCAGTGGATGTTGTCCACGTGAAGTGACATGGAAGAGTAGTGGGTTTATTTCCGGTATGAAGTTGTATTTGGAGGCTATGGTGGTGTTGAGTGTGGTGAGTGCAGTCTGCTGGTGGATGGTCAGACTGTTGGAGAAGTTTATGATGGGGATGTAAATGGTGGCGTTTGGAAAGCAGAGGGTGCTCTGTTTCCACATGGCGTGCAGCTGTTTAACAGAAGATGAGAGTGCGGTGTCTGAGAGTCCATTATTGAGTCCTACTGATATTATGACTTGTGAGGTGTTGTGACATGGGGGAAGTTTACTGAGAATCGAAGTTATGTGATGGAATTTAGCGCCCGGAAAGCTATCTATCTGAAGGTGGGGGTCTGCAAAGGGGGGGATGCGGGAGAGACTGGAGTCCCCGACAATGAGGGTCCTCTTCAGCAACTCCAACGACCACACCTGCAGTTTCTTGAAGGTTCTGGGATGTGTGTGAGGTTCTGGGCGTGTGGGGGAGCCAGGTGCCGCTGCAGAGACCCCTGTGGAGTGGGAGGTGGATGTTAGGGGTAGGGTTAGGGTAATGTTGTGAATCGAGTGGCCCATGGTGGTGGTGGGGTTATGGTATGGGCAGGTGTATGTTATGGAGGACGAACACAGGCCACTCGATTCACAACATTACCCTAACCCTACCCCTACCCCTACCCCTCACACCAGATACTGCCTGGTTTTCGGACCCCCCCAGACCCCCCCAATAAAGCAAAACTGCACGTTTCAGAGTGGCCTTTTAGTGTGGCCAGCCTAAGGCACACCTGTGCAATAATCATGCTGTCTATCAGCATCTTGATATGCCACAGCTGTGAGGTGGGATGGATTATCTCGGCAAAGGAGAAGTGCTCACCATCACAGATTTTTTCAGATTTGTGAACAATATTTGAGAGAAATGGTTATTTTGTGTTTATAGAAAATGCTTTTAGATCTTTGAGTTCATCTCATGAAAAATGGGAGCAAGAACAACAGTGTTGCATTTATATTTTTGTTCAGTGTATGTATATTGCACTTAATTCGTATTTTCAAATCGACACAGGCTTCTGCACTCGAGATAGTAAATGCAGGACTACTCGGATTGAGACACAGCAGCTTTTGATGTTAAGTTTTTTTATTGACAAAATGAAAAGACACTGAAACAGCACTTATACTTCAAGCTTTGATGACATGTTGCTGAAGGGATGTCACAGATGCAGGAGCAGTTACATCGATGATAACTTGAGGTCCTCAGGTGGGCTTCTTCAAATCAGCACAGCATCGTGGGTTTGCTATCCTGGCTCCAAGATGGTGGATGAGCTCCCATTGAGGACAGCAGATTCAATTCAAAACCTTTATTTATCCAGGTAACATCCCATTGAGATCAATGATCTCTTTTTCAAGGGAGACCTGCAGCAGATAGCTTACTCACCTTCCGGCGCAGACTGAAAACTCATCTCTGTCGACCCCACCTCGAACGATAGAATTACTAGCAAAGCACTTATATACTAATAAAGGACTGGCTTACCTATAGCCAGTTGAGTAGCACTTGAAATGTTGTGGCTCTCTGAAACCTGATGTACTTTATGATTCTGTTTTCTTCAAGGTTGTGTCTTCCTGGTCGAACTTATTGTAAGTCGCTTTGGATAAAAGCCTCAGCTAAATGTAAAGTAATGTAATCTTGGACATGTTTCCTCTTTGAAACGAGGAGCTGCATCTCTCCTTGTGAGTGTTTGAGTGTTTGTGTGTTTGAGTGTTTGAGTGTTTGTGTGTGTGTGTGTGTGTGTGTGTGTGTGTGTGTGTGTGTGTGTGTGTGTGTGTGTGTGTGTGTGTGTGTGTGTGTGTGTGTGTGTGTGTGTGTGTGTGTGTGTGTGTGTGTGTGTGTGTGTGTGTGTGTGTGTGTGTGTGTGTGTGTGTGTGTGTGTGTGTGTGTGTGTGTGTGTGTGTGTGTGTTTGCAGGGTTAGGGAAGGGAAGGAGAGAGATAAATACAAATTGTTGAAACACCTTGCTGAGGGGTGCAAAAAAAACATGCACACACAAAACAGGAAATGGACATAGCTTAGGCACTAGTTAACGGTGCTCGCGCACACACACACACACACACACACACACACACACACACACACACACACACACACACACACACCTCTATAAGAATGATTACACCCCCTCAGTCCGTGTCCCTCTGCCTGTTGAGATTGGAGGTCCCTTTATAGGCCGCTGCAGTGTCAAGGGGACAGTGAGCGATCATTATTACAAAGACAAAGACAGTGAAAGGAAGTAGGCAAGGAGATAGATGAAACAGCAGGGATGTGTGTGTGTGTGTGTGTGTGTGTGTGTGTGTGTCAGAGTTCCCGTTAGCTGGTAATTACCGGACTACGACCGGTAACATATGCTGAAGACCGGCAAATCTAAATCTCTCCAGTCAAAGTGTCCGTTCAAAATTATTTCCGCTTAGCGCAATACCGCATCAGTTGCGCCACTTATGTGACAGACAAGAAGAGTCCCTTCTAATGTCTAACACTTCCTGTGGAGAAAGAGATGTCCTGTGTGGGTTGATTGTGCGTTGATCTGTTGGTAATGCCTCGGGGTTCCGGTGGGCATGTAAACAAATGCATAATGCTGCGCTACGCTTTGTGGCCTCACCCGGTTGCATAGCGACGCTTATTGTTTAGGTGTCTTTTAACCCTTGTGTTATGTTCACATTTCAATGTTCGGGTCAAATTGACCCGGGACATATTTCAGGGTTTAAAATGAATACAGAACTAATTTCAACATGCACAATTCCTTATATATATTGTCTTTAACTCATTCCCCAACAATATAAATGAAATATATGATTAGTTTTTTTAAATACTCTTTGCTAGATCAAATTTAACAATGGAAGTGTCCATCGTTTTTTGTGATAAAAAAAATACTAAGTTTACATTTTGCTCATGCTTTTCTAGGACTAATGTAAATGAAACATTTTTTCATTAATGTTTATTATTTTTAATCTGTCATATAATAATCAAAGCCCTGAAGGAAATAAAGCAATTTATCAGCAATTGGAACACAAGAACCACATCCAAAAGTATTTGGCTGTGAAATAGAGAGAATGAAACATCCATATAAATTACATAGAACAGATATAACACAAAGCAAATAAAACAATTAACAGTCACTATTCATAAAATACAGTATATCCTAAAACTATATTGATGAAGTGACAGAACATCATGTGAGTCAATGGGCAGGTCCGTTTAGGAAACACATGATGGACAGAACTTCTTCGTGTGTATAGCACAGATGTACTTGTTGCAGTTGCTGCATGTAGTCTGTCTTTGAGTCCTTTGAGGGTCCACAGACCTCACAGCTGGCTGGGGGGGTCTTCCAGCAGCTGGCTCTGAGTCAAGTTCATCTTCCAATTTGCTGTCAAATTCTGAGTTGACCTCCACATCATCCTCATCTTCAGAAATGTCTTCCTGTCCCACTTCACTGTGTTCCTCTGATGCATTCCACTCACTCTCGTCCATCATCAGCTCCAAGGCTCTGAGCAGAATATCTTTTGGCCATTTTGTTGGTTTGTAGTTCTGCACTGTTACTACACTGAGGTTATGTCTCTGTGTAGTCCCTCCTCCGGCGTGCAGGTGCGAGGGGGGACAGCGCGAGAACATTTCAAATGTTTATACAGTGTGTGTGTGTGTGTGTGTGTGTGTGTGTGTGTGTGTGTGTGTGTGTGTGTGTGTGTGTGTGTGTGTGTGTGTGTGTGTGTGTGTGTGTGTGTGTGTGTGTGTGTGTGTGTGTGTGTGTGTGTGTGTGTGTGTGTGTGTGTGTGTGTGTGTGTTTTGTTCTCTGTCTGTCTGTCCTGGTATTGTATCTGGGTCTCTTATGAAGGACATAAATGTGGGTGGGCATTTTTTCATAAGTGGAAAAAAATAAAAAACAATTCCACATGTCCTTCACAATAAATAAGCCCCGGCCATTGAGTTTCAGGTCGAACGAAAATATCTTTATATTTTTTTTTATTCATTAAAAATGGAAATCGGGTCAATTTGACCCGAACACCACACAAGGGGTAATAAGCAGGTCGTCCTATCATTAGCTAGAACCAGCTGGATCTGATCGAGATGGACATAAACGCACGTAGCTATTTTAATGACCTCTCAAACTACCGTAACTAGTCAGATATGTTTAGTTTTACTGTCGGGTCACTCATTACTGATCCGCGAGCTGCATGATACTGACGGGCTGTCAGGAGAGGGAGAGCGCTCCGTTTATCATTCCCGTGTTGTTATAAGTTACTGTTCACTTTGGAATAATGTAATTAATCTACTATGATTAGTTTAATATTGAAACATATCAATTTGTTTTAAAGCTCAATAAATAACAAAGAAGACGTTTGACCGGCACTTTTCTCATTTCGTCCGGAAGATTTAAACTTTAACGGACATGTTGACCGGCGAAAACATATTCTAACGGGAACTCTGTGTACAACTGTACGATGCCACCTGATCCTAGCAGAGCCCCTGGGGTTCAGTCAGGCGGACATCATGGAGACATCAGACAGACAGCCGCGGCGTGGCCCTGAACCGTGGCTAAAGAGCAGCATTGTGGGAAAGCTTCCTGTGGGGAGGACATGCTGCAGGGAGTCCAGACCCCAGCCTCTCCCTCTGGGTCTCCCGTGAGGAGATGGCGGAGGTCGAGTCGCTCAGTGTGCTGCCATCACGAGAACATAAAAGACGGAGCGAAGAGAGAACGGAGAGCACTTTCTCGCTCCTTTCTCTTTAAAGCGTCTCCCCTCTAACACCCAGGATTAAATAGTCATTTTCAATCGATCCTCAAAGCGGGTCTGAAGAATTAGAATCGACTCGACATGAAATTGGCGTCTTTTAAAAAGGCTTTACAGAGAATCTGACAGAATGAAGAAAAAGTAACAGTTTTATTACAAATTATCCCATTAGAGACTTCTGTAAGACGAGTGTGATAAAGACGTGTTCCTCACCTCAGGTGCGGCACCGAACAGCTTGAGATGCCAGACGAGATGTTCAGGAGGTTTTTAAACTAGTTTCAAAGAGACAACATTTGTATATCAATTTGGATAAACACCTCCCACTCAACCCGTGTTGGAATTGCTTTGTTCTTAAAATGAATCAGATTAGACAAATGAAAGTTTAAGCATAACACAAATTCAGACATGGTGTTTTGATTGTGTCCCGATACCATTTTACATTTTCTACTAGCTATTTAATGCTGAACGTCTTCATTGAACACTTTTCTTTATTGCTGGTACAGGCCACCGTGTGTAACTTTCTTCACCATTGTAATACCCCACCATAAAGGGGATTCATGATATGTGTGCTTCAGTGGCACGTTTGCATGCTCTTGCTAATTAGTGAGGTTGTTGCATGCTAACGGCCCACACGGCGGCGTGCGTGGCTTCACCGCTTCTGCCCTTTGAATGGGGTGACGTCACGCTTTGCCCAACTGCATTGTGGTTCCGTCGCTTCGCTCGCGTTGCAACACATTGTGCGTTCAAGTTTTCTCAACTTTTGAAGCTTCGACGGAAGCGTCAGCCAATCGAATCATATGATGATGATTCAAACTTATTGTCATGACGTAGTACAGGTACTATGTAACGAAACGGTTTCTCTGCATTTGACCCATCCTAGAGTTAGGAGCAGTGGGCTGCCATTATGTACGGCGCCCGGGGAGCAGTGTGGGGAACGGTGCCTTGCTCAGGGACACCTCGGTAGCACTTGGTCTTTCCAGGACTTGAACTGGTGACCTTCCAGTTGCCAAACCAAGTCCCTATGGACTTCACCACCATGTGCCAGTACAAGCTCCAGCCAATCAAACCGCGTGCTTGTGTGTCCGGGGCGGGAGATTCATGCGATTGGTTGTTGGTCGAGTTTCAGACACGCCCGCCGGCAAGCTTCAATGCACGCCGCCGTGTGGACGCTGCCACAGTCAAAAACCAAATGAATCTAGGAACTGAAAAAGTGACCAGAAACAAGCTGTGAACACAACCATGAGATATTATCACATCAACTTTAAGCTTATATGCAAACTAAAAAGCAGGAGTGACATTATGTGGAGTCCTGCTGGTCCCATAAAAGCCACTTCCTGCTCCAGAAGTCACGCTTCCATCATGGACATTCAGGACAGGAAGAAATATCCCAGTCTAATCAATTGTCCCATAAAGTTTCAGACTTGTTATTACTTTGTGTTCTGAGCCATCACCTTTAAAAGCCCTACATGTTTCCGTTCCAATCCTTGCGCTCCACAACACAGAGCTCTCTCTGCACTCAGGAATGAAAGAGATAGTAAAGTCTCTCATATGACGCTCAGAGAGCATGAAGGCATTCAAAGGAAGGCTTTTGGGTCAAAGTGGAGTAGAAGAGACGGCCAGGAGAGATCAGGAGGACGGCACTCACTGGAGGAGGGAGGTGGAGGGGCAGAGTGCTCTTTTAAATGGAAATGGGCTCTTCCACTGATGGCAGGGACGAGTAATGACGACCCCCCCCCCCCCCATACAAGAACGTTCTGTCAGCATTTTCGCTTGCACACATCTACACACACATTTAAAAGCATGCAAGAACTTACTGATGACACACGTGCACACACTCGCTCTTCCACACCCGCCAGAGACGGGGAACAGCGGGAAAGGGTGATGATGCATCATTTTCTTAAGCACCTCGATCCGTCTTCCCTTCCTCTCCATCTTTCACTCTCTCACCCTTCACACACACCTGTGCGTGTGCGTGTGTGTGTGTGTGTGAGGTTCTGCTGACTTACACATCAACTGAGAGTGTGTCAGTGTTACATTCACGTGTCGATGAGTCTCTCATAATAATGGACTAAATAATTACCAGCAAGAAGAAACTTTAGTTTTGAGTTTTTTTGTATTCATTATCGCAACAGGACACTTTTTTTATTTATTTTTTATTTATAGAAGGACCGTGCATACAAAAACATTAATCTCAGCAAAGAGAAGAGATGCCAGATTATAGCTAATAGCTCATTTCCATCTGTGGTCCTCAGACAGGTTCATAACAATCAACAAACAAATAATAACATTGCATGATCTCTAACAAACTATTTTAAAACCTGATTTAAGTACAGCTCAATAAATAGTACACTTGAAATACACTTACATGATCTCGGTCACTCAAATAATTACAAAGCCTGATTTAAATTCAGGTTACGAACATAATACTTAGTACACTTCAAATACACTTAAATAAAAATATTTAAGATATAGTATGACAATACAGTTCAAATAAAAATAAAAAACTCAGATTACAGTGTAATTAATGTTGGCATGACTGGTTGCTTAATATCATTTTTTTTGCACCATAGGAAAACGAGTTAACATTTGACCCAATCTGACAGCATCCAATCAAATTACAGGAAAAAAAACAACTTAAAACAAAATGATACTAAAGATCATTTTGCCCATGCTCAAAAAGTATGCGACGGTCTGAAACGAGAGCCCAGTTAAGCTCTGCTGTGATTGGTCAATCGCTTAGAGGATGTGTTGGAAGCGTCCCGCCCCTTAGCCTATGTTGATTTGTGTTGGTTCTCTCGCGTCCAGGAGGAAGTTAAAATAAGAGCCAATGAAGTGTCTGAAAGGGTTCAAATTGGATACTTTAATTAAGTAGCGTGGTAATGAAACAAACGTGGAGACATCAGCTGTTGTCTCGAAGGTGGTCCGGTGGAAAGAGAGCCAACAAGCCAGGATCTTCCCGTCTATATCTGATGAAATGGCGGCTGCTGACGTGACAGGGAACCTCCCCCTTGTGTTCTTCTGCGTCCGATATCGCGCATAACAGAGGATGTAGACGTTGTGTGTTCATTGTATAACTTCACACGCCTTTTCTCCTCGTACACTCATTCGTAACTTTTTATTGAATGCATTTTAACGGCTGTAATCGTTGTTAACGTAACACCGGAAGTGACGTCACTGTTTGACAACGGCAACGCCTTTCAATACAGCTTTTCAAAGTAAACTTAACCGGAAATGTTTTCAGAATAAACCGTTTTAAGCTTACTGTGTGTTTAAGCTAAATTACGGTCATTCTTTCAGTCTTTATTTTGAACAGATTAAAAAAATAACAAATAACAAATGTGAAAAACAGAATACCGTATTGTTATAATACAGTATTTATCCACATTCATGGTAATAATTTGTATATTTAACACAACAACAAAAACATTTCTTCATATTAATAATAATAATAAATCATATGTGTCCAAAAGGGAGTAGTAGGAAGCAAATGCTTATTAAATTCTCACCCCTTACTTGATCAATGATTGTTCCTTTAAATCATTATGCAAGTTATTCTATACATTTACATTTATACATACATATACAATCATTTCTCATCTTCAATTACCTTTCTTCATTCTCATATTTTTCATTCAATATTGATTTTAATTTCTTACACCTATCACGTGCAATGTGTTGGAGCACTAGCCAGTAGAAGTGCAAGTGTTACATTGTGATGTCACTGTGTTACAGAAGTAAACAAAGGAGTCGAATGGTGGCGTTTTCTCAGAATAAAGGCTTTTGCAAACACAAAAGCAGATTTAATTCCACTGCAGTAGTAAATGTTTCAAATGAGATTTAGATATTCAGTTTTAACTAGTAGCCTCCATGTGCAATAGCTGCCAGAATGATGCACGACGTCCATCTGGAATACCATAATTAGGCGCAGTAAAACTATATCGACGAGAGTTAAAAAACATAATAATGATGCCAATACCCCATGGCCCTGAACGCTATCTTCTTAATGGGTTCACATTAAGTATCCGTGGGATAATGCAATACTACTTGTATAATATATACGGTAGAGAAAAGACATTGAACAAAAGTAAAACATCTGGAAAAAGTTACAGTGAAATGTACAAAAGCTGCTCACCCATAAAAGTTAGTTCTTTGATGATGATCGCAGCTCCGAGAGAGGTTTCTACTTCCTCGTGTTTTACCCTGTTTTCCCGATCCGCTCCTGGGCACGCTGCGTGAGTTCTGCTCAGAGGCACACAGCTCAACAGAGACCAAACATGTTCCTGTTAAACCCACATTGCCTCTGAGACGGCCGGGCTAAGTCTGTGAGTGCACGAGCTCTGAATGCTTTTGTACTTCTGTCTGTCGGCATCCGAACCGCATCGTGCAAGTAGCTTCTGTGTGATGTCTGGATGTTATATGTGTGGATGTGCTCTGTGTGTGCAGTCAGTGGGTCAGTTAGTCCGACAGAGACTCTTAAACAGGAATACATTATTTAGCAGGGAGACAAATGCTGCCAGGCGGTGGCTCTGCAGTTCTACGAGAACCACCGCTTCACACATGATAGCAGGTCTTTAAATACCCCGTTATGGCGGCTGAGTAAACATACAGACACTTCCCGGGATGGCGATGAAAAACGTAACTACAGAAGCGTGTGGAGGTGTTGAGAACGACTCGAAAAACATCGGCTAACTATTACATTTAGATCGTGATCATAAGTGTCCAATAATATAATGAACAACGTGTATTATTTACCGAGAGTGGACTTCACTTTAAAGTGTGGGATGTTTGAAAATGGCGCTTTTTCATTTTACTGCTGGGTGTTTGAAATTATGAAAATAAATGCTACTGCCAATATAAACACTTCTTAGGGGTCTATGACATAAACCCTGGTATGCTTTATGGTATGTATCTCATTGCGTATTTCCTTATCAGCTTGTGTCTACTTCAGTGGTCCCACGCTGTTTTAACTCCACCTACCTCTGGTCTCACCATGGTGGAGAGTCATGTCTCAAAAGAAATGCGTCGTGTAAACGACCTTCTGCTTCTGTGTGTGGTCTTGTGATTTATTGTTTTTTAACAATAAGCTGCACCCGCGCCTCGTAACTCATTTCTACTTCCAACCAGTTCCTCATTTTATTGGAGAGCGCTGCACTTCACACCCTCTGTTTACATTCATCAGCAGCTTCACAGGGGGGTCAATCCTGAGCCCACCAGTGTCTCAAAGCACACCTTGGTGGCGAAATGAGAGCCAGTGAGTGTGAGAGGGCATTTCATATACCACCTCAGCTGATTAAGAGCCAATAACACACACATGGGAGGGTTACAAACGTTCTGTCTCCATGCAGGTCGCAAACACTACAGAAGCTGCGGGAGGCTATGAGACGGAGCAGAGCACGATGTGCAGAGAATGTGTGAAAGTGACATATTTGCCCTTCTATTCATTAATAATAATGGGTTCCATTTATAAAGCACTTCATATTTTATTTCAAATCCCGAAGTGCTACAAGTCGTGAGCATGAACAGCATAAATAAACTTACACAACACGTGGAATTAATAAAAAGCAATTACAAAAAATAAATAAATAAAGGGTGATGAAAGGTCTAGGTCTCTTTTGAAGAGATGGGTTTTGAGGCCTTTTCTCAAAGCCTCCACGGTCTGCGGTGTCTCATGTGGTCGGGGAGAGCGTTCCCAGACTGGGAGCAGCCGAGCAGAAGGCCCGGTCTCCCAGAGCACGGAGCTTAGTCCGGGGGTTTGAGGAAGTTGGAGTTGCTGGAGCGGGTGGTCCGCAAGGAGGTAATGGGGGGGTGAGGAGTTCCTTGAGGTAGGGAGGGGCAGTTCCATGGACACACTGGTGGGTGAGGACGGAGACCTTGAATTCGATCCTCAGTTCCACGGGGAGCCAGTGCAGTGCTTTAAGGATGGGGGTGATGTGATCGTATGTGCGCACCCTCATCAGGATCCTGGAGCTCTGGATGCTTCTGTTAGGGATCCCGATGAGGAGTGCATTGCAGGTAGTCCAGCCTGGAGGAGACAAAGGCGTGGACCAGCTTTTTCGGCGTCAGACAGAGTGAGTGTGGGGCGGAGTTTGTTCCTGAGGTGATAAAAGGAGTTCTTGCACAGCTGTTTAATGTGGGCCTCAAAGGTCAGATGGGCGTCCATTTTAACACCCAGGTTGGTGACTATTGAGGAGAGGGGAGTGTCCTGGCCGGAGAAGGTGATGGTGGTGATGGTGGATGACCGAACCTGGTGTGGGGTGCCAACTATAATGGCGTCGGTCTTGGAGCTGTTGAGTTTTCAGGAAGTTTTTCTTCATCCACGCCTGTATCTCCTCCAGGCAGGCAGTGAGTGTGGGTGAAGGCAGGGCTGCAGAGGAGGTAGGGTTGATCCTGAGGTTACGTTGGGTGTCATCAGCGTAGCAATGGAATGATACTCCATGTCGGCTGATGATAGAGCCAAGGGGGAGCATGTAGAGTGTGAAGAGGGTGGGGGCCGAGAACTGATCCTTGAGGGACACCACAGGTGACGTTGTGGGTACCCGACTCTGCCTCGCCCAAGGAGACATACTCTGTTCTTCCCGGGGAGGTATGATCTGAACCAGTCAAGGGGAGAGTAAGAGAGTCCGATGGTGGAGTGCAGACGATGGAGGGAGGATGCCGTGATCGACGGTTTCGAAAGCTGCAGTGAGATCGAGGAGGATGAGAAGAGAGGGAGAGCCAGCGTCAGCCGTCATCAGCAGGTCGTTGGTGACCCTGACCAGGGCAGTTTCTGTGCTGTGCCTGAGCGGAAACCAGACTGGAACTTCTCAAATAGGTTTGTTGGAGTTTAGGTGATTAGGTGAAGGTCATTAAAGTGTGTATTTACATCTTCTCTAACTTCTAACTTTAGCCAACAATTTATTTTCATATTTTGTACAGTCCACAGGCTCTCATCTCATCATAACCATCTCTTACGTATCATCCTCTCTCATAAGGTTACGTTTTTATTTCATGCAGTTAAGCTATCTCGTTCATGTAGTAATCAAATGCTCTGTTTCCTCACAACAACAACAACAACAACAACAACAACAACAACAACAACATCTCTCTCATTTTAATAAGGAGCAAGATTGAGCAAAATAAGGCATTTTTAACACAACTTGAGGTGACTAAATATGTTTCCTAACCGTCTGTATCAGCCGTGCTTTAAGGCCGATTGGGATCATATGGAGATGGGTGTGTGCTTGCTGAGAGGGCCAAAAGTAGTGAACTGATTCTGGCCACAGCTCCCTCTCGACAAATAGTCTACTGACGTTCACTCCATAAGATTAAAAGCTATTAATAGATGCTGAGAGTTACACCGCCTCAGGACTCGGCCTATCCCTCATGTTTGTCCGGTTCTCTCTAACCCATACATCTTAATCACCAACTTCCAAGGCTAACCCAACCCTTCCTCATTAATATGCACATTACATCCTCGAGACATTACTCCTAATTGACCCTGTTCCCTCACTCCTTCCCTTGCACCCTTGCAGGCTCCACCCTCTCGTCCTCTCCCTCGTTGCATGAGCATCCTGGCAGTGTGAAAGGCAGAGTCCTCCACAGGTCATTTAACTCCAAGTTGTTGGCCGTGTATGTTATGACCACAGCATCTGCTATGCCTTAACTCAAACCAAGGCCATGAAAGCATCCATGGGGATATAAACACCTTTGTGGGTCGCGTTAAGCCCAGGATGCAGCAACCGTTGCCCTCACAAAGTAGATGGGGCTCAGATAGGGATGGGTTGGACAATGCTGCATGATTGACACGCAATGCCATGCATGCTCATATTAAGCACCCAGGAAGTGAGCTGGAAGGTGAAGCAAAGTTTAGCCGAACGGTAGTATAAACACTTCATCGTCATTTTTCCCGTTGAGGTACATTGGGAAAGGAGAGCCTTCTCTGTGGCCGCCCCAAAACTCTGGAACTCCCTCCCCCCAAGACCCTCCGTGAGTCCGAGTCCCTCACTCTGTTCCAGTCCCGCCTCAAACCCATCTTTTCACCCTCTCTCTATCCGTAAAACACCCCCCCACTCATTTTCGACCTCCTCCTGACTGCCACGTGTGTTTTGTTTTGTCGGTTTTGTTGTTTTTTCTTAGTCTGTTGTCTACCTGCCCCAGTCTATCTACCCCCCCCCCCCCCCCTCATATTGTAAAGCGTTCTTTGGGTACTATGAAAGCGCTATATAAGTCCAATATATTATTATTTTATTATTATGTCTGTTCGTCAGCGTGTGATTGGTTTAGGCTAAGGCAACTTCATCTTGAACAGGCTGTGGCTCAGTGGGTAGTGTGCTGCACTTCGAATCAGAGGGTAGGCAAGTTCGAGTCCCACTGCAGTCAGAATGTCGTTGTGTCCCTTGGCAAGACACTTCACCTCAAGTTGGTCGTGAGGATTGTCCACAGTATTGAATGTATGTAAGTCGCTTTGGATACAAGTGTCTAAACAAATGACGAGTAATGTAAATGAATACTTTAATAGCCCTTATTCAATCATTAGTTCCTAAAAGATGTGCCGATAGCCAAAGAAGCCCGAGGGATTTTCCCTCTCCATTTAATTGACTGAGACTGAACCTGACAGAGTGATTTGAGGTGGGGCGTAAAGGGAAATGCACGTCAGATGCTTAATGGGAGCAGATACCAGAA
>JAMFTG010000565.1:0-10000 GCA_023974075.1 Chaenocephalus aceratus
CACCTCGCTGCCGGTGTTCAGGACCTTCATGGCGTTAACGGACGCCGACATCCGAGCCTGATGGGCGAGCCGGTCTGAGGAGGAAAAGGTCATCAATGATATTTTAAATGAATCCTCTGAGCATTCACAACATTAAAACACATGTGTAGGTGGCAAAGGAAGCTCAAATGCACGGTCTGAATAACCAAAAGACAACGTAAAGAATATTCTGGGGGCAAAACGGAGCAGAGAGCAGCCAGTGGGAGGTTTAAAATAAATACAAATATACATGAGGTCCAACAACAAAGGGGCATCGCATTGCACAGAAACAAATATGCAAAAAAAAAGCCCTTCAAAATAAAGGTTTTGTGCAAAATTAAAGACCTGCAAAATAAAAGCCCTTCAAAATGAACTTATGGCAAAAATAATAGCCCTTCAAAATAAAAGTCCCGACAAAATAAAAGCCCTTCAAAATAAAAGCCCTTGAAAATTAAAGACCTGCAAAATAAAAGTTGTGCAAAATAAAAGCCCTATAATTAAAAGCCCTTCAAAATAAAAGTTGTGCAAAAATAAAAGCCCAATAATTAAAAGCCCTTCAAAAATAAAAGCCCTTCAAAATAAAAGCCCTTGAAAATTAAAGACCTGCAAAATAAAAGTTGTGCAAAATAAAAGCCCTATAATTAAAAGCCCTTCAAAATAAAAGTTGGGTAAAATAAAAGCCCTACAAAATAATGCCTTTCAAAATAAAAGTCATCAAAAATAAAAGTAGTGCAAAATAAAAGTCCTTCAAAGATAAATCCCTGCAAAAATTAAAGCCCTGCAAATTGAACATATGGCAAAATAAAAGCCCTGCAAATTAAAAATCTTGAAAAAGAATGTCCCCCTCTCAGAGCTGGATGGATTAGGACCATGCAGAGGAACTTTCAGTCAGACAGACAAGTTTCATTAACGCAGAATTAGAATTTCAATCTGTCTGACTGAGTCATGTGCTCCTGAAGCCTCGTCACCTGAGTATCCCTCCGCAGAGGAAAGAGCGCTGGTGGAGCGGGAGTGACGTCGAGTCGCTGCAGGAAGTTACAGAGGACACACACACAGAACACACACCTGCCTTATTATCATCAGAGGTGTGAGAATAAAGACTGATCAGCTGACAGGTACAGAGCATGCAGAGAATCAGAGGAAGGAACAGAACAGGATAAAGGCCGTCACAATAACTGTACATATATTGCTTTAAAGGTCCCCTATCATCAGTATATCACAGGGCTCAGATATATCCAGAGCCTGTCTCTGATTGGCTGAAACACCAAACAGATCATTGCAGCATTACCCATAATCCCCTCTGTTTCAGCCCAGTTTCCAAAGTGCTGATTCTCTGTCTGTTACTTTAGATGAAAATAAGGAGCCCCTCCCACACCCCTCTGAGAGGGCTTTCACACCAACGCGGTTTCCTGTTCTCGAGCTCTTCTGGTTCGGAACCGGTTTTTCTTTTCAGCCCCCGTTTTGTTCACACCGCCCAGAGCCCGACTGGTGCTGCCGCGTCATGACGTCACCGTTTACGTCGCTTACTACAACAACAACAACAACAATGGGGGACTGCGTCGGGTCGATGATCGTGTTGCTTTTAATCATACGATTAAATAAAATAACGACTTCTCATTTATTTCATTTAATCGTTTATTTGAACCGGGACAGTCACATTGATGAACACTTTAAAACAAAATAATGCTTACAAGTGTAAATGACCCGGATTTTAGCTTTGAGCTCATTTCCATCCGTAGTCCCGTCACATACAACATATAAGAACATGACATTTATAAACATAGCAAAAATAAATACATGGTATGCAGGGAGACTATGAGCAGCACACAAGCATTTACCACATGGCAGCACACTGTAGCAGCTACGACATGTAAGGTGCAAGAGCAGACACCCCTGTGTTAAAGTGCATTTAGCGGTGATTACACGTCTGGTTGTTTCTCAAACATTCTCTGAGTTGACCTTTGAACCTATTGAGAGGGACAATCCCATATCTGAGCTGGGAGGCTGTTCCACAAAGAGCTGTCTTTAACGGAGAGGACATTTTGTCCAAAAGTGGTCCGTCTGCGGTGGACTTCACAGTCTCCTCTGGTTTCTGACCTAGTGCAGCGTCCTGAATTTCTGTGGATGAATTCCCCTAAGGGGGGGGGGGCAGTCCATGTAAACATTTATCAAAAAAACACATCGTCGAAACTGTGTTGTTCCAGGATGGTACAGAGGTGGTATGAATATGGCTTTCTGTCGTACAGCCGTCCTCTGGGTTTCAGGTTTGTGGCTCAAGCAAACGACCAGTTTTGTCAGACAGTATTCAAAGTGGGATAGAATCACGCAGTGGAGGTGTGACTTTGCAGCATCGACAGTTAAGAAAGCTCTGATTCGTTTAAAATGTTGCAAGTTGAGTTTAACGGTATTGGATACTTTCTTGATATGTTTCTTAAAAGTCAAGTTTCAGTTCATTATGACTCCAAGATACTTGAAGTGTGGGACTAGTTCTATTTTCTGCTCCGTTTAAACACGTTGGATCCGTCGATTTTGACTGGTCGTTTACTGAACATCATGCATACTGTTTTTTTTTGCATTTAACTGTGAGCAAATGTTATTCAGCCAGTGATGAACCTTGTCCAAAGTTCTTCCTGTGTACAAAGATGACCGCATCATCGGCATTCAACTCAGGACACACATTAGGCCAGTCATTAATGTACAGAGAAAACAGTAATGGTCCAAGAATGGAGCCTTGTGGAACCCCAACAGGGTTCAGAACAGCGTTTCCGCTCGGGACGCCCTGAACTCGAGCCGGAGGGCGTCCAAAAATATGAATAATTCGAGAGAAGATCGAGAGTTTTTATCGCTTGAAATAACGAAAAGGAAAAAGGACATCCCTCTGTTGGAGGGGCAAAGGATGGTGGGATTCTTTTCGGAGTATTGAAGATCGTTTCCTCCCGACATCGCCACAGGACAACACGGAGCGTGCGCGATTTGGACTCGATGAGCTGCGAGCACCAGAGCCTCGCAGCGGCGATTCTGGAGCTTAGAGGCGGCTCCGCTGCGGTGTGAACAGGAAAAAAACGGTGCTTTTCAAGCTCTAGCTCCGAACCGGCCCTGGAACCGCGTTGGTGTGAAAGCCTTCAGCCCTCGACAGGTTTTTATAGAAATGGATCAAAAAGAGAGAGAATCTTTGTTCCTGAAACTTTCAGAGTCTCTTTCCACAGAGGGGACACATGTTGATGTAGAAGAGACATGAAGAAGAGGGGACACATGTTGACGTAGAAGAGACATGAAGAAGAGGGGACACATGTTGATGTAGAAGAGACATGGAGAAGAGGGGACACATGTTGATGTAGAAGAGACATGGAGAAGAGGGGACACATGTTGATGTAGAAGAGACATGAAGAAGAGGGGACACATGTTGATGTAGAAGAGACATGGAGAAGAGGGGACACATGTTGATGTAGAAGAGACACGAAGAAGAGGGGGACACATGTTGATGTAGAAGAGACATGAAGAAGAGGGGACACATGTTGATGTAGAAGAGACATGAAGAAGAGGGGACACATGTTGATGTAGAAGAGACATGAAGAAGAGGGGACACATGTTGATGTAGAAGAGACATGGAGAAGAGGGGACACATGTTGATGTAGAAGAGACATGAAGAAGAGGGGACACATGTTGATGTAGAAGAGACATGGAGAAGAGGGGACACATGTTGATGTAGAAGAGACATGAAGAAGAGGGGACCTTTAATTAAACTCATGTGGACGGACGCCAGTGGTGACAGAAGTCCCGGGATCAGTGCTCTCCCCCCTAGGTTTGGGAGGTTTTTAAGGGTCTTTGGGGGGGGGTGTTTGGTACTCACCCAGGGGGAGAACCCCCGGGCGGGGCTGGTGTCTCGGCTGGTCTCTCGGCTGCAGCCCTGACTCATGCTGGGTCGAGGGATCCTGCTCTGGGCTGGGGGGTTAGGGTGAGGGTGGGGGGGGGCAGAGAGACAGACAGGAAGCAGCAAGAGGGGAGCGTTTAGCCTGTAGCACATGCAGCCACACACACACACACACACACCTGCAGAGAGTTAGTGGAGAGAGTCTGCAGGTACAGCGGGGGGAGGGTGGTGCTGTATAAAGGGGGCGGGGCATCTGGAGGTCAGCCTGCAGCTCTGATGAGACCTTCTTCATGTGAGGACTTTTGAATGACAATATTTTGAGTAAATAGTTTAATAACTCCTATATTGTGGTTTTAATTTACATATTTAGTGCAATATTATGTTTTAAAAGCTGTTTTTAGGGACTTGAAAATGTGAAAAAGTAAAACCTGGAGATATTAAATAATAAAAACACTTCCTGCTCACCTTTGGCGGCCCGGCTGGGGCTGGTCTCTCGGCTGCAGCCCTGGCTCCGGTGGCCTCGGGGTCGGAGGTCAATGAGGCCGGGGGGGATGCTGCAGGCGAGGGGGGGGGGCAGCGTTCAGCCGAGAGGTCCGAGGGCCGTATGTGGAGCTCAGCAAACGCCCGGGAGAGCCTGACCTGCTGCCGGCTGAAACACAGAGACACATCTTAATAACAAGACGACTCTTTAAAGGTCCCCTGTGAATATCCAGAGCCTGTCTCTGATTGGCTGAAACACCAAACAGGTCATTGCAGCATTACCCATAACCCCCTCTGTTTCAGCCCTGTTTGCAAAGTGCCCCTCCCCACGCCCCTCTGAGAGACATCTGGTTTAGTGGGTTTCATTTCTTAGATAAGACGAGGAAACATGGAGATCTGCTCACGCTGAGACTGGGATGAGATTTTCCCGCGGCTCCGCCCCCGGCTGTCCGTCACAGAGGAACCGTTCCCCGAGGTCGTTCTCCGGGTCCGAACGCGACCTGGCGGAGAAACACAAACAGGAAACAAATCAGCGTCTCTAAAGTCACCAATAAAACACTGGACAGTTTCTACACACATGCAGGAACCAAGGGGAATGTGACGGACAGATATGAAACAGGGACTGGTACACCTCTTCAAAACATACGGGTGAACCGAAGAGGAACACCATCTGTTCTCAAACCCACCAGCTGACACCAATGGAGCCAAATTGATTAAAAAAACTTCTTGAAATCGACTTTAAATGATCCAGGGCTTTTGTTTCTACGGGACAGGACGCCATGCACAGACAGTCCATGCTTTGACAGATGACATCACTGATGACATCACTGATGACATCACTGATGACATCACTGATGACATCACTGATGACATCACGACAGTACTGTGTGTGTGGTAAACACGGCTTACCGTCTGCACTCACAGACGAGCAGCCGTCTGACAGAGGAGAGACAACAGGATCAACTTTACCTAAATGCTATGTTTGTAGTCATAGTGTTTGTAGTCATAGTCTTTGTAGTCATAGTCTTTGTAGTCATAGTCTTTGTAGTCATAGTGTCCGTAGTCATAGTGTCTGTAGTCATAGTGTCTGTAGTCATAGTCTTTGTAGTCAGTGTTTGTAGTCATAGTCTTTGTAGTCATAGTGTTTGTAGTCATAGTCTTTGTAGTCATAGTCTTTGTAGTCATAGTCTTTGTAGTCATAGTGTTTGTAGTCATAGTGTCCGTAGTCATAGTGTTTGTAGTCATAGTCTTTGTAGTCATAGTCTTTGTAGTCATAGTCTTTGTAGTCATAGTGTTTGTAGTCATAGTGTCCGTAGTCATAGTCTTTGTAGTCATAGTCTTTGTAGTCATAGTCTTTGTAGTCATAGTGTCCGTAGTCATAGTGTTTGTAGTCATAGTCTTTGTAGTCATAGTCTTTGTAGTCATAGTGTTTGTAGTCATAGTGTCCGTAGTCATAGTCTTTGTAGTCATAGTCTTTGTAGTCATAGTGTTTGTAGTCATAGTGTCCGTAGTCATAGTGTTTGTAGTCATAGTCTTTGTAGTCATAGTCTTTGTAGTCAGTGTTTGTAGTCATAGTCTTTGTAGTCATAGTCTTTATAGTCATAGTGTTTGTAGTCATAGTCTTTGTAGTCATAGTCTTTGTAGTCATAGTCTTTGTAGTCATAGTGTTTGTAGTCAGTGTTTGTAGTCATAGTCTTTGTAGTCATAGTGTCCGTAGTCATAGTCTTTGTAGTCATAGTCTTTGTAGTCATAGTGTTTGTAGTCATAGTCCTTTGTAGTCATAGTCTTTGTAGTCATACTGTTTGTAGTCATAGTTTTTGTAGTCATAGTCTTTGTAGTCATAGTCTTTGTAGTCATAGTGTCCGTAGTCATAGTGTCTGTAGTCATAGTGTCTGTAGTCATAGTCTTTGTAGTCAGTGTTTGTAGTCATAGTCTTTGTAGTCATAGTGTTTGTAGTCATAGTCTTTGTAGTCATAGTCTTTGTAGTCATAGTCTTTGTAGTCATAGTGTTTGTAGTCATAGTGTCCGTAGTCATAGTGTTTGTAGTCATAGTCTTTGTAGTCATAGTCTTTGTAGTCATAGTCTTTGTAGTCATAGTGTTTGTAGTCATAGTGTCCGTAGTCATAGTCTTTGTAGTCATAGTCTTTGTAGTCATAGTCTTTGTAGTCATAGTGTCCGTAGTCATAGTGTTTGTAGTCATAGTCTTTGTAGTCATAGTCTTTGTAGTCATAGTGTTTGTAGTCATAGTGTCCGTAGTCATAGTCTTTGTAGTCATAGTCTTTGTAGTCATAGTCTTTGTAGTCATAGTGTTTGTAGTCATAGTGTCCGTAGTCATAGTGTTTGTAGTCATAGTCTTTGTAGTCATAGTCTTTGTAGTCATAGTCTTTGTAGTCATAGTCTTTGTAGTCATAGTCTTTGTAGTCATAGTGTCCGTAGTCATAGTGTTTGTAGTCATAGTCTTTGTAGTCATAGTCTTTGTAGTCATAGTCTTTGTAGTCATAGTCTTTGTAGTCATAGTGTTTGTAGTCATAGTGTCCGTAGTCATAGTCTTTGTAGTCATAGTCTTTGTAGTCATAGTCTTTGTAGTCATAGTGTCCGTAGTCATAGTGTTTGTAGTCATAGTCTTTGTAGTCATAGTCTTTGTAGTCATAGTCTTTGTAGTCATAGTGTTTGTAGTCATAGTGTCCGTAGTCATAGTCTTTGTAGTCATAGTCTTTGTAGTCATAGTGTCCGTAGTCATAGTGTTTGTAGTCATAGTCTTTGTAGTCATAGTCTTTGTAGTCAGTGTTTGTAGTCATAGTCTTTGTAGTCATAGTCTTTGTAGTCATAGTGTTTGTAGTCATAGTCTTTGTAGTCATAGTCTTTGTAGTCATAGTCTTTGTAGTCATAGTGTTTGTAGTCAGTGTTTGTAGTCATAGTCTTTGTAGTCATAGTGTCCGTAGTCATAGTCTTTGTAGTCATAGTCTTTGTAGTCATAGTGTTTGTAGTCATAGTCTTTGTAGTCATAGTCTTTGTAGTCATACTGTTTGTAGTCATAGTTTTTGTAGTCATAGTCTTTGTAGTCATAGTCTTTGTAGTCATAGTGTTTGTAGTCATAGTGTTTGTAGTCATAGTCTTTGTAGTCATAGTCTTTGTAGTCAGTGTTTGTAGTCATAGTCTTTGTAGTCATAGTCTTTGTAGTCAGTGTTTGTAGTCATAGTCTTTGTAGTCATAGTCTTTGTAGTCATAGTGTTTGTAGTCATAGTCTTTGTAGTCATAGTCTTTGTAGTCAGTGTTTGTAGTCATAGTCTTTGTAGTCATAGTCTTTGTAGTCATAGTGTTTGTAGTCATAGTCTTGTAGTCATAGTCTTTGTAGTCATAGTCTTTGTAGTCATAGTCTTTGTAGTCATAGTGTTTGTAGTCATAGTCTTTGTAGTCATAGTCTTTGTAGTCATAGTCTTTGTAGTCATAGTCTTTGTAGTCAGTGTTTGTAGTCATAGTCTTTGTAGTCATAGTCTTTGTAGTCAGTGTTTGTAGTCATAGTCTTTGTAGTCATAGTCTTTGTAGTCATAGTGTTTGTAGTCATAGTCTTTGTAGTCATAGTCTTTGTAGTCATAGTCTTTGTAGTCATAGTGTCCGTAGTCATAGTCTTTGTAGTCATAGTCCTTTGTAGTCATAGTGTTTGTAGTCATAGTCCTTTGTAGTCATAGTCTTTGTAGTCATAGTCTTTGTAGTCCATAGTGTTTGTAGTCATAGTCTTTGTAGTCATAGTGTCCGTAGTCATAGTGTTTGTAGTCATAGTCTTTGTAGTCATAGTCTTTGTAGTCATAGTGTCCGTAGTCATAGTGTTTGTAGTCATAGTCTTTGTAGTCATAGTCTTGTAGTCATAGTCTTTGTAGTCATAGTCTTTGTAGTCATACTGTTTGTAGTCATAGTGTTTGCAGCACAAGGGAAATGTAGTTTTTCGTGGTGACTCTCACCCAGGGATGCGTAGGATCCGGGGGGGAGGGTGGAGGCGGAGCTAAAGGCTGCCGGCACGGCGGGCATCCTGCGGGCGGAGGACGAGGCGGCGTTCACATCCACATCACTGCGAGAGCGCTGGAGGGAGGGGGGAGGGGGCGGGTACTGGGGGGCGACCGTGGGAGGCTTTGGCTACAGGAGGGGGGAGAAAAGCAACGCTTAGAGAGGAGTTTTATTCCCCAAATAAAATAATAAAAAATTAAACTGTAAATTTAGTAAAATAAAAAAAAATACAATAATAGTTTTTATAAAATAATAAATAAAAGAATTATATAAATAAATAAACAAAGTGACTTACTTTTTGTTGAGCCGCTTCCAAACGTGTTTTTTTACAGGCGGGGGTCGACTGTGGAGACAAAGCGCATAAATAGAAATAATAAAAAAGGACGGTTTAACCAAAGAGAGTTATATCAGTACATCCTGAGGGGGGGGGGGGGGCTAACCTGAGGCTCTCCTGGGAGGAGGAGGAGGATCGGTCGCTGGCAGGAAGTGATGTCACGCTGTTCTCCCCCCCTCTCTGGTGCGCCTGCAGAGCTTTCTGATAGGACGCCTCCAGACTCTGGAACAGCTGATCCGCCTCCCGCCGGAAGTGAGCCTGGTAACTCCAGTAGCACCTGCAGAGGAACATGCTAACGTCACGCTACTGTGTGCACGCTTCCTGTTTAACATGCTAACGTCACGCTACTGTGTGCACGCTTCCTGTTTAGCATGCTAACGTCACGCTACTGTGTGCACGCTTCCTGTTTAACATGTTAACGTCATGCTACTGTGTTCACGCTTCCTGTTTAGCATGCTAACGTCATGCTACTGTGTGCACGCTTCCTGTTTAGCATGCTAACGTCATGCTACTGTGTGCACGCTTCCTGTTTAGCATGTTAACGTCACGCTACTGTGTGCACGCTTCCTGTTTAGCATGCTAACGTCACGCTACTGTGTGCACGCTTCCTGTTTAGCATATTAACGTCATGCTTCCTGTTTAGCATGCTAACGTCACGCTACTGTGTGCACGCTTCCTGTTTAGCATGCTAACGTCACGCTACTGTGTGCACGCTTCCTGTTTAGCATGCTAACGTCACGCTACTGTGTGCACGCTTCCTGTTTAGCATGCTAACGTCACGCTACTGTGTGCACGCTTCCTGTTTAGCATGTTAACGTCATGCTACTGTGTGCACGCTTCCTGTTTAGCATGCTAACGTCACGCTACTGTGTGCACGCTTCCTGTTTAGCATGTTAACGTCATGCTACTGTGTGCACGCTTCCTGTTTAGCATGTTAACGTCATGCTACTGTGTGCACGCTTCCTGTTTAGCATGCTAACGTCATGCTACTGTGTGCACGCTTCCTGTTTAGCATGTTAACGTCACGCTACTGTGTGCACGCTTCCTGTTTAGCATGTTAACGTCACGCTACTGTGTGCACGCTTCCTGTTTAGCATGTTAACGTCACGCTACTGTGTGCACGCTTCCTGTTTAGCATGTTAACGTCATGCTACTGTGTGCACGCTTCCTGTTTAGCATGTTAACGTCACGCTACTGTGTGCACGCTTCCTGTTTAACATGCTAACGTCATGCTACTGTGTGCACGCTTCCTGTTTAGCATGTTAACGTCATGCTACTGTGTGCACGCTTCCTGT
>JAMFTG010000565.1:12500-17500 GCA_023974075.1 Chaenocephalus aceratus
TTTAATGAATGAATGAAGTAAAGCGTGCTCGTACTTTGAGGATGAGGCGGATGGCGGCCGTGCCGGAGGACGCCATGATCTTGGCGCTGTTGGAGACCAGAGTGACGAGGATGGGCATGATGGCCTCCGCAGCGTGATCGAAACGACTCCCGAGGACCAGAGACAGGTGGCTGAAACAAACACACTCACCTTTATCCATCACTACGTTTATATAGAACTACAAAACAAGAACTACAAGAACTATATAAACAAGAACTATATACACAAGAACTACAAGAATTATATAAACAAGAACTACAAGAACTATATAAACAAGAACTACAAGACTATATAAACAAGAACTACAGGAACTATATAAACAAGAACTACAAGACTATATAAACAAGAACTACAAGACTATATAAACAAGAACTACAGGAACTATATAAACAAGAACTACAAGAACTACAAGAACTATATAAACAAGAACTACAAGAACTATATAAACAAGAACTACAAGACTATATAAACAAGAACTACAAGACTATATAAACAAGAACTACAAGAACTATATAACAAGAACTACAAGACTATATAAACAAGAACTACAGGAACTATATAAACAAGAACTACAAGACTATATAAACAAGAACCACAGGAACTATATAAACAAGAACTACAAGAACTACAATAACTATATAAACAAGAACTACAAGACTATATAAACAAGAACTACAAGACTATATAAACAAGAACTACAAGACTATATAAACAAGAACTACAAGAACTACATAAACAAGAACTACAAGACTATATAAACAAGAACTACAGGAACTATATAAACAAGAACTACAAGACTATATAAACAAGAACCACAGGAACTATATAAACAGAACTACAAGACTATATAAACAAGAACTACAGGAACTATATAAACAAGAACTACAAGAACTATATAAACAAGAACTACAAGACTATATAAACAAGAACTACAAGAACTACAAAACTATATAAACAAGAACTACAAGAACTACAATAACTATATAAACAAGAACTACAAGACTATATAAACAAGAACTACAAGAACTATATAAACAAGAACTACAAGAAACTATATAACAAGAACTACAATAACTACAAAACTATATAAAACAAGAACTACAGGAACTATATAAACAGAACTACAAGAACTACAAGAACTATATAAACAAGAACTACAAGACTATATAAACAAGAACTACAAGACTATATAAACAAGAACTACAATAACTACAAAACTATATAAACAAGAACTACAGGAACTATATAAACAAGAACTACAGGAACTACAAGAACTATATAAACAAGAACTACAAGAACTATATAAACAAGAACTACAGGAACTATATAAAACAAGAATTACAAGACTATATAAACAAGAACTACAAGACTATATAAACAAGAACTACAAGAACTATATAAACAAGAACTACAAGACTATATAAACAAGAACTACAGGAACTATATAAACAAGAACTAACAAGAACTACAATAACTATATAAACAAGAACTACAAGACTATATAAACAAGAACTACAAGAACTATATAAACAAGAACTACAAGAACTATATAACAAGAACTACAAGAACTATATAAACAAGAACTACAAGAAACTACAAGACTATATAAACAAGAACTACAGGAACTAGATAAACAAGAACTACAGGAACTACAAGAACTATATAAACAAGAACTACAAGAACTATATAAACAAGAACTACAGGAACTATATAAACAAGAACTACAAGAACTATATAAACAAGAACTACAGGAACTATATAAACAAGAACTACAGGAACTATATAACAAGAACTACAAGAAACTATATAAACAGAACTACAAGAACTATATAACAAGAACTACAAAGAACTATATAAACAAGAACTACAGGAACTATATAACAAGAACTACAAGAACTACAAGAACTATATAAATAAGAACTACAAGAACTATATAAACAAGAACTACAGGAACTATATAAACAAGAACTACAAGAACTATATAAACAAGAACTACAATAACTATATAAACAAGAACTACAATAACTATATAAACAAGAACTACAGGAACTATATAAACAAGAACTACAATAACTATATAACAAGAACTACAAGAACTATATAAACAAGAACTACAAGAACTATATAAACAAGAACTACAAGAACTATATAAACAAGAACTACAAGAACTACAAGACTATATAAACAAGAACTACAAGAACTATATAAACAAGAACTACAAGAACTACAAGACTATATAAACAAGAACTACAGGAACTACAAGACTATATAAACAAGAACTACAAGAACTATATAAACAAGAACTACAAGAACTACAGGAACTATATAAACAAGAACTACAAGAACTATATAAACAAGAACTACAATAACTATATAAACAAGAACTACAAGAACTACAAGACTATATAACAAGAACTACAAGACTATATAAACAAGAACTACAAGACTACAAGAACTATATAAACAAGAACTACAAGACTATATATAACAAGAACTACAAGAACTACAAGAACTATATAAACAAGAACTACAAGAACTACAAGAACTATATAAACAAGAACTACAATAACTATATAAACAAGAACTACAAGAACTACAAGACTATATAAACAAGAACTACAAGACTATATAAACAAGAACTACAAGACTACATAAACAAGAACTACAAGAAATATATAAACAAGAACTACAAGAACTATATAAACAAGAACTACAAGAACTATATAAACAAGAACTACAAGAACTATATAAACAAGAACTACAAGAACTATATAAACAAGAACTACAAGAACTATATAAACAATAACTACAAGCCTATATAAATTAGGAAGTACAAGACTATATAAATTAGGAAGTACAAGAGCTACAAGAACAGCCTTTAAAAGCAAAAACCCCAGCATGGTCTCCATTTGCTTCTCTTACCCCATGGTGAGGCAGGCCTCCCTCACCACCTGGGAGCGGAGGTCCTTGGCGGACAGTTTGAACGCCGCCTCCATCAGACGCAGCTGCTGAGGAAACGCATCGAAGTCTGAAGCGCCGGCCAGAAGCAGCGAGCGAACCTTCTTCAGCTGAGGAGACAAACAGAGAGTCAGGACCAGGAAACACCAAGACCCGAGAACTACAAGAACTACAAGAACTACATCAAGAGAGTCAGAACCAGGAAACACCAAGACCTCGAGAACTACAAGAACTACATCAAGAGAGTCAGAACCAGGAAACACCACGACCTCGAGAACTACAAGAACTACAAGAACTACATCAAGAGGGTCAGAACCAGGAAACACCAAGACCTGAGAACTACAAGAACTACAAGAACTACATCAAGAGAGTCAGAACCAGGAAACACCACGACCTCGAGAACTACAAGAACTACATCAAGAGAGTCAGAACCAGGAAACACCAAGACCTGAGAACTACAAGAACTACAAGAACTACATCAAGAGAGTCAGGACCAGGAAACACCAAGACCTGAGAACTACAAGAACTACATCAAGAGAGTTAGAACCAGGAAACACCAAGACCTCGAGAACTACAAGAACTACAAGAACTACATCAAGAGAGTCAGGACCAGGAAACACCAAGACCTGAGAACTACAAGAACTACAAGAAACTACATCAAGAGAGTTAGAACCAGGAAACACCAAGACCTCAAGAACTACAAGAACTACAAGAACTACAAGAACTACATCAAGAGAGTCAGGACCAGGAAACACCACGACCTGAGAACTACAAGAACTACATCAAGAGAGTCAGAACCAGGAAACACCACGACCCGAGAACTACAAGAACTACATCAAGAGGGTCAGAACCAGGAAACACCACGACCTCGAGAACTACAAGAACTACATCAAGAGAGTCAGAACCAGGAAAACACCAAGACCCGAGAACTACAAGAACTACATCAAGAGGGTCAGAACCAGGAAACACCAAGACCTGAGAACTACAAGAACTACAAGAACTACAAGAACTACAAGACCTGAGAACTACAAGAACTACAAGACCTCGAGAACTACAAGAACTACAAGAACTACAAGACCTGAGAACTACAAGACTTCGAGAACTACAAGAACTACAAGAACTACAAGACCTGAGAACTACAAGAACTACAAGAACTACAAGACCTGAGAACTACAAGAACTACAAGAACTACATCAAGAGATTCAGAACCAGGAAACACCACGACCTGAGAACTACAAGAACTACAAGAACTACATCAAGAGAGTCAGAAACCAGGAAACACCACGACCTGAGAACTACAAGAACTACAAGAACTACATCAAGAGAGTCAGAACCAGGAAACACCACGACCTGAGAACTACAAGAACTACAAGAACTACATCAAGAGAGTCAGAACCAGGAAACACCACGACCTCGAGAACTACAAGAGCTACAAGAACTACATAAACCAGCAAACCTTTATTCATCAGGAACTTCACGAACTACATAAACAACAACCAGGAAACACATAATATAATATAAAGAGACGTACCGCGGCCACCCGGAGCTCCCAGTCCTTCTTATCGTCAGACAGGACGTCCCGGATCTTCGTCATGTTCTCCTCCACCTCCCTGTTGGAGTGGATCTGCAGGAGGACAGGAGGAAGCACACTTTAAAGGAGCTATCCAGTGTAGTGTACTGTGTTCGTTGTTGGACCAAAGACTCCTCACCTGCACCGTGGGACGTCCTCGAAGGCCTGGATGAAGTCCTCGTCGTCCACCGCTCCAGCTGCGGAGCCGTCCCGCCCTGCTTTACACATTAACATTTACAGCGGGGGTTTGATATGAATCATTCAGATATAAACCAGACTTTAATGCTTGTGTTTCTGAACGTCTCATTCGGTGAAAAAGGGCGACGGGATATTCTTGACTTTCTTTTTGTAATTCAGAAGCCTTTTTTCGTTCTTCCCGCACTTTCATTTCACGCCTTGTGTGCAGAGTTCATCTCACATAAAGATGCATAAA
>JAMFTG010000565.1:22500-27500 GCA_023974075.1 Chaenocephalus aceratus
GCCTCCATAGGACCTGAGGAAGGCTGCAGTCACTCTCCTTTGTCCTCCTCTGGCTGCATGTGTACAAAGACTGTCTTGAGATTGATAGGAGATGTGCCCCTAGATCGTAGTGATGGCGAGATGAAGCTTTGAAGCTTTCCAGCCAATTGGTTCGCATGAGGCTTCATCTCATGAGGCTTCATCTCGTGAGGCTTCATCTCATGAGATGAAGCCTCATCTCGTGAGGCTTCATCTCGTGAGGCCTCATGAGATGAACCCTCATGAGATGAAGCCTCATGAGATGAAGCCTCATCTGAACACAAACCCCCTGCTGGTCAAAGTGTGTACAACAGGCAGACATCTCCACAGTGTGCTCTCTCTCACACCGAGTCCCCATTGAGTAAAGCCTTAATAACTCTAAACAACAAACATTAAATCATATGTTCATGTTAACAATATTCTTTTTATTCCAGTTGAATGATTGTGATTGAAAAGCCTAAGGAGGCTGGTAAACATTGCAAAGAGGGATTTGTATTCCTTAATAATATTCATAAACGTAACCACGTTGTAGCCGGAGAAAGGCTACACCATATAAAGACTATTTATTAACTACATTATCTCATTTAGCTGTAGCTTTTATAAACAACAACAAATACGTGTTGACCAGTCGTTGAACCGGGACCCTGCGGACGTGAGTCAACTGCTTTCCAGCTGAGCCGCAGCTCACACACTAAAGCTCCCTGAAACACTGCAACATGTATTCCTGTATTTATTCATGTTTTTATTCCTACATTTATTTATGCTTGTATTCATTTATACTTAGACATGTTCCGACCTCTATGAGTGAGGGTCTGAGCTCTCTGGGCCCGGGTACAGGAGGGGTGATATGTTCTTAGTATACATCCATGGGTATTATGAGCGTCGTGGTTCAACGGTTCGACCGATCTGAATCGCTTCCTGAAGCAGTCACGTGGTATCGACAGGCAGCGAGGCTTCGTTTGTCATCGATGACGTCACTGGCTCAAAACGATACGAGCCTCGATACAGGCTTCACAAAAAGCTTCGGGGATTACTCGACACACGCTCCGAAGCCTCGGCGCAACACCACTATATATCGGGTCGTTAGTATTCTGTGCGAGTGGGCCGGTGAGCCGTGTTCCTGTCTATTACACGACCTGCTCACAGATCGTTCTCCTCTTTCTTTGTCGTGCCTGGCCATCCTTGTGTCTTGCTCCTCCCCCTGGTACCCCTAGACGTAACAATCACTCTGACGGTAACGAGGTTTAACAACTCAGATAAACACACAACAACTTAAAGGTCTTTTACATTGACCTCCTATGCTCTGGTTCCTTCCCCTCGCGCAGGTGCACCAGTCTGACGGGTCACTGGTGAGCTGTGAGAGACTGGTGGGTGATTGGACGTCTTAGTTTAAAATGTACAAACATTTTAAATGTCCTGTTCCATTGCCGCCTATATGATCATGTGTGTTTAGGTGTTAATATTACAAAGATGGTAAAAGGTGTAATCTTTACTTCATTGTATGCGTTGCCTCTCTGTGAACACCCAGTGCTAATCTCATGACATTATGATGATTATTCCCAGAGATAGAGGGGATAAGGCCAACTCGGCCCCCTTCAGAGGAGCCTATTTTCGGTTACAAAGTCCCCAAAAAAATACTTTAGCAGTCAAATATTTGTAAACAACGATCTGTTTCATAAACTTCACATTTTAAAGTAATGAAAAACCAGCTGTGCTTCGTCCCGCCTCGGGGAGGGGTATCTGAAAGCCGTGCGTTCCTCAATTTACTGTTTCACTCTCAGCTGTAGAGACACTTCTATCCACCAGAGGGCGCTGTTTCCCACGCTGTGTATCCTTTATGTTAAAAATGTGAAATAAAAACCCACTTTCTGTGTGTAAAAAATGTAATAATGTAATATATAGTTCTGCCTGCAGTGAGGGAGCATTGGTAACCCCTTACAGAAGGATTCTGATGTGGTTTCCTGCTGTGTGACCGAAGCCTGTGGCGCAGGCGTGCAGAACTCATATGAAATACTCAGCGACTGCTCTTTAAAAACTCCTTCCCTGAATCTAAACGCATGCGAGACGAGAGGGTTTCTGTTTCTTCACGGCGCTCGTTATTCATTATTCATTTCTCTCCGTCGGTGCAACCTAAGAGTCTCCGAGCTGACAGATAGAAGCAATATCAGCTCGTCAATTCGGGCTCTGAGAAACATTCGGATATTTAACTAAGTAGGAGCAAGATGGACTGATTTATATTGAACAAGAAAAGCTATAATAGAACGGCCTCAAATAGTAGAAATATTGTTCAAACGCTTTCAGGCTTGCAGGGCAAAGTATTTATAACTCAATGATCCCTTTGTTGAAGTCTCGTCGCAGCAGGAGAGCCGTTTCAAGGCTTCTAAGGGCTGAATGCTTTTATCACTCGTATCCGACGTGCGTCAGAGAAGAGGCATCAACTTAGAACGGAGATTTAGACACAGATAGCAAACGCCTATCCCGACGTCAACGCCTGCGACACCAACGGGAACTTTTCGTCCAACTATAACTTCATCAAAATGCCTCAACGTTCAGCAGGATCTCGCGCCTCAACGATCAACCCGTTAAGAGCTATTATCTGAAACACAAAGTTAACTTCCTGTTTGATACCGGCGGGCTTCACTCACCCGACTTCCTCTGCGCCGATACACAGAGTCCTGACAGCAGCTCGCACCCAGCATGTCTTGTGACAACAGCTGACACCACTCCTACAAAATAAGACACCACTCCTACAAAATAACTCCTACAAAATAAGACACCACTCCTTCAAAATAAGACACCACTCCTACAAAATAACTCCTACAAAATAAGACACCACTCCTTCAAAAGAAGACACCACTCCTTCAAAATAAGACACCACTCCTACAAAATAACTCCTACAAAATAAGACACCACTCCTTCAAAATAAGACACCACTCCTTCAAAATAAGACACCACTCCTACAAAAGAAGACACCACTCCTACAAAATAAGACACCACTCCTACAAAATAAGACACCACTCCTACAAAATAAGACACCACTCCTTCAAAATAAGACACCACTCCTACAAAAGAAGACACCACTCCTTCAAAATAAGACACCACTCCTACAAAATAAGACACCACTCCTTCAAAATAAGACACCACTCCTACAAAATAAGACACCACTCCTACAAAAGAAGACACCACTCCTACAAAATAAGACATCACTCCTACAAAATAAGACACCACTCCTTCAAAATAAGACACCACTCCTACAAAATAAGACACCACTCCTACAAAATAAGACACCACTCCTACAAAATAAGACACCACTCCTACAAAAGAAGACACCACTCCTACAAAATAAGACATCACTCCTACAAAATAAGACACCACTCCTACAAAATAAGACACCACTCCTACAAAATAAGACACCACTCCTTCAAAATAAGACACCACTCCTACAAAATAAGACACCACTCCTACAAAATAAGAGCGCTGGGCTGCAGTGAAAAGTCTCCCCTGTTTCCTTTACCTTCCTCCGTACGCTTGATGCTCTCACCTGCTCAGGTGTACGCTGCACAACTAACCGCATATCCACCTCCATCACCATGACCGCTCGTGTCCAGTTCATTAAACGTCATTGCGTCGTTTAAAAGCACAGAAAACTCCAACTCTAAACGCCAGGCTTCAAAATAAAAGCTCCGTGTTTTATTTTGAAAGCAGAACGGGGGAATCTGGAGGCGGGAAAAGGCCGTATTGGATGAACGTTGACCAGGTGAAGCTCCTGCTGCCTGTCACATCATCTCTGAGGTGAATCCATGTGGTCTCCTCACAGGTAAGCTGCTGCTATACAACTGATCTGACACACACACACACACACACACACACACACACACACACACACACACACACACACACACACACACACACACACACACACACACACACACACACACACACACACACACACACACACACACACACACACACACACACACACACACACACACACACACACACACACACACACACACACACACACACACACACACACACACACACACACACACACACACACACACACACACACACACACACACACACACACACACACACACACACACACACACACACACACACACACACACACACACACACACACACACACACACGTCTCACCGGACAGAGGAGACAGCACCATGGTCCCCGACCGCTGCACTTCATCAAATCTGCTGAAGATGACGTTCAGCCTGCAGAGGGGAGAGAGGGAGCACAGTGTTCAGAGCGGGGGCCACACGCTGCCTTCAGGCGTGTTCAGAGCGGGGGCCACACGCTGCCTTCAGGCGTGTTCAGAGCGGGGGCCACACGCTGCCTTCAGAGCGGGGCCACACGCTGCCTTCAGGCGTGTTCAGAGCGGGACCACACGCTGCCTTCAGGCGTGTTCAGAGCGGGGCCACACGCTGCCTTCAGAGCGGGGCCACACGCTGCCTTCAGGCGTGTTCAGAGCGGGGGCCACACGCTGCCTTCAGGCGTGTTCAGAGCGGGGCCACACGCTGCCTTCAGGCGTGTTCAGAGCGGGGCCACACGCTGCCTTCAGGCGTGTTCAGTGTTCAGAGCGGGGCCACACGCTGCCTTCAGGCGTGTTCAGAGCGGGGCCACACGCTGCCTTCAGGCGTGTTCAGAGCGGGGGCCACACGCTGCCTTCAGGCATGTTCAGAGCGGGGGCCACACGCTGCCTTCAGGCGTGTTCAGAGCGGGGGCCACACGCTGCCTTCAGGCGTGTTCAGAGCGGGGGCCACACGCTGCCTTCAGGCATGTTCAGAGCAGGGGCCACACGCTGCCTTCAGGCGTGTTCAGAGCGGGGGCCACACGCTGCCTTCAGGCATGTTCAGAGCGGGGGCCACACGCTGCCTTCAGGCGTGTTCAGAGCGGGGGCCACACGCTGCCTTCAGGCGTGTTCAGAGCGGGGCCACACGCTGCCTTCAGGCGTGTTCAGAGCG